>CAUYQV010187201.1:0-11878 GCA_963574575.1 Galagoides demidoff | reverse complement strand
CCCCTAGGACATTTATCCAGTGCGCCAGGTGTTTTTGCCGCAGCTGCCTGTCCTGCTTAGCAGTCGACTCGTCCCTGGGCCAGCAGTCCAGCCCTCCTATGGTCTGAGGGACAGTGAACTGACCCCCTGCTTAAAAAGTTTGAGGACCCCTGGAGCCTTAGGCAATTCTCTTGCCTTAGCCTCCCAAGTAGCTGGAACTACAAGTGCCTGCCATAATGCCCATTTATTTTTTTTGCTGCAGTTTGGCTGGGGCCAGGTTTGAACCCGCCACCCTCAGTATATGGGGCCAGTGCCCTATCCACTGAGCCACAGGCGCTGCCCCCAATACGACTTTTTAAGATGGCAGAGTGACCAGGCATTTGCTCAGGTGCCTGTCCTTTAACTCAGGCACACACACTTCCTAGAAATAAGTTAAAGTCTCACAGTTTTCAGGCTTCCAGTAGGTCACTGTTCTGTACATATTTTCTGCATGCTGTTTGTCTAAGTGCCTACAATTTGGCATGGCTCACGCTCTTCCTTGTGTATGATGACTTTTCGGATTTTGAGGTGTCTCCCTCCTCCCCCTGCAGCCCCTCTGTATTTTGGTTGTAATTATGTGGTGCTGCACTGTCCCACTGGGGGGCCTCGCCGAACTCACAGAGCTCACTCAGCCAGTTCCTGTCCTTCTGGATGGGACATTAACCTGTTCTGGGAAGTCTTCCCTGACGTCTGCTCTCTGCCAATAGATGCAAGGAATAAAAACATGTTCCACTGAGCTAATTCTGTGGCTCTTCCAGTTTCATTTAACATTCCAGGTTTAGCCTTGGCCAGAGGGTAAGAGGCTGAAAGTCCACTCTTAATGCTATGATCTTTCAATTTAACAATGGAATGTATACCTCTGAGACTCCCAAGGGCACTCTGCTGGTGTGGGTGGGGTGCTGGGATTATACAGATAGAGGCCCAGAGCTGCACTCTGCCCACCACCTGCACTAGTCTCCAGGGACTCCCTGCTGCAGTCAGTTGTGGTGCTCATTAGAGCCTCTGCTTCCTACAGAGAGTGAGGAGGTGGCAGGTCACTTGGGAGGGGGAGCATGAAAGGCAGCAGGAGGGCAGAGATCCTTCTGGTACTATAAGGAGCCAGAATAGGAAGAGATCACAAGGAGGACCTTGGAAGAATTCTTTTTCGTTTTAAAACAGCCAATGTTTTTTGGCTAAACATTTCTTTGTGAGGAGAAAGCCTGTTAGCAATCTCCAAGGAGAGAGGAGGGCAGGGGAGGGAAGGCTTGAGGGGAGGAGAAGGAGGAAGCAGATGCTTGCCTGTGAGCAGCCAGTGTGAGTTTAGCTCAAGGGTTCAGGAAGCACCCAGCCAGGCCCCAGGTAGAGAGGCAGTGAAGCACAGCGGTCCAGACAGTGGCTTCTGAGTTTCCACTAAAGACTTCCTGGGTGACCCTGCCTAGTTACTTAAAAAAAAAAAAATCTCTCCATGACTCAGTTTCCCCATTTGTAACATTATGGCCTGTTGCAAGTATCAAATGAGTTAATACAAACATTTAGAATGGTGCCTGCACATTAAAAGTGGTAAGAATAAGTTATTATTAGATTGAACCTTATGAAATTGCTAATATTCACATTTTTTTTGTTGTTGTAGTTTTTTTTTTGGCCGGGGCTGGGTCTGAACCTACCACCTCTAGTATATGGGACTGGCGCCCCACTCCTTGAGCCACAGGCACCAACCCTATATTCAAACATTTTTAACTAGAAAAACAATTGAATTATTGTCATTTTCTATTATACCAGCTCAGGCTGAGGACCAGAATTGTTGATGGCTGCCTCCTACCACAAAGAGCCGTGGCCCAGCTCTATTAGGAAGTCTCATTTAAAGGAGCCCTTGGGTGCCCCGTGACCCAGGCCCTAATGCACCATGCGCACATGTGCCTCTTGATGTGATCCTCCTCCATCAGTTCTTGGTTCCCTTTGCCAGCCAGTGACCCCAGACAACTGCTTGGCCAGGGAGAAGTAGGTATCCTTCCTTTCACCCATCTAGGACCCTGTCCTTTACCCCTGCATACTCTGATGCCTCCTCACCAGCCCAGTTGTTCATCCAGCTGAGCAGTTTCACCCAGGATAAACCTAGCATAGTCTATTCATTAAGTTAAAAACACTTAACTTAGATTTTGAAAGTTCTGTCTTCACTTCACTGCTCCCTGAACTCAGAAGCACATTGCAGGTAGTAATAATATCAATGATAATAAGCTCACTGTTTTGAGGACTATTTGCCAAGTCTACTACTCTAACTGCTTTCCATGTATAATTTGTTAATCTTACAAAATAGCCCAGAGGTAGGTACTATTATCCCCAATTAACAGATGAGAAAACTGAGGCACAGAGCCAAGTTACTTGCTTATAGTTGCATGCTTAAAAAGTGGCAGAGCTAGGATTTGACCCCAGGCAGTCCATCTCTGAAGATACTGGATTAACCACTGTACTATTCTGCACAGTGCTTGACTTTGGTAGGAAGGTGGCTCTTTCCCCTCTAAAACCCCTCCTCTGGCCCCTCTTACATCTGGGTCTCTTTAAGGGTGACAAGTGGCTGGTCTCCTAAAACTGCCACAACTCCCACTTTTATTTCTGCAACCAGTTTGCTTGGTTTTTCTGCGAGTAATTGCAGTTTTTAGTCCTGAAACTTCCTCCCAGGCTGGGCCTGTTTGGCTTTCTACCATACCTGTGTTCAGTTACAGAGCTTCCTTTACATAATTTAATTAAAAGCAGCCCTTTAGCAGTTAGGGTGTATGTGCAAAGGTCGCATCCATTAGTTCACACTCTTACCTAATGCTCTTGTGCCCTTGTTCCTTCATACCCCTGCCAGGACCTGTGTTTCTAAAGGATACTATCTAGCTCAACACAGCCAGGCATATTTTATCTTTTATTATTCATAAACTTTTAGACCTGTGGGGGTGGGAGGAACTTCACAGATTACCCAGTTTAATTGCCCATTTTGTCTAAAAGAAGTAAGTAGGATTAACTGAGGTGTTAACATTGCAGTGAACAACCCCAGTGTTGTTCTATGGGTTATTTCCAGAGGCCTTAAACCTATTAATAACCAAATAAGCTGCCCAGTAAAGAACATGTCCATGATTAACATAGTTGTAAAGTTACAGAGGATTGTCCTCTGCTCCGCTGATACTGTGATTGCTAAAAGGAGTCACTGCCCCCTCCCTGAGCTAACGTGGGCAGCACTCTGATCATGCACAGCAAAGCTCTCTGCGCCTGGCTGGTGATTACTAAATCAGGCTTCTACTCTCAATATCCTGCTCCACCTCAGCCACATTATCAAAACTGATAGCTCGCCCAGCACACAGCCACTCCAGCCCCATGTCCTCATCCATCCTTGGGTGTCACATATGCTACTTGTTGGCAGAGCAGTGGCTGGTCCTCAATCAGCAGCCCGCAGCCTCGCGCCATAGCATCTCCTCACAGAGGTCAACCTACCCACTCACCCTTTTCTTCCAAAGCCCTTACTTGGGCAAGTTGGGTCCTGTTTATCCCTGTCTGCTGAACAGGCATCTGTTCTTTTACTGTCTAACACCAATTACAGGGTGACACTGCTCAAGGACCACGTGGAGATGCTGCTGCTCTTGAGGACAACTATGTCATCAGTGAGAACTTAGGAAAACATTCAACCTTCTCTGGCTTTTCCCTCTAGTTTTAAAAGAAAATACATACTCATTAGCAACCACCACCACCACCACAAAACCCCTCGGTTCAGAAATCTACAAAGTGTAAAAACAAAAACTCCTAAACTCCCCCCCCAGATAATGACCATGAACAACCTTCAGGCTGGTCTCTCTGCAGACCACAGAGCTGAGCCATCTCCCTCCTCAATCTTCATCCCCCTGTCCTGGAGCAGCTTCTGGCCACCCACCACCTAACACGGGCTCCTCTGAGCTTTCCCACAGGGACTCTGAAGGATTTGCACCGAGGGCTTCCAGGATGTTGTACTCTCACTGGTTGCCCTGTCAGTCTCCTCGGCTCTGTGACCTCTTTGTATGGGAGTATTCCAGGGCTCGGTCCCTGGTCCTCTGCCCTTCTCTGTCTACATGCGAAGTTCTCTACGAGACTTCTGTTGGGATCTCATCCTGGCTTTAAGGAGCACCTATTCAAAGACTCTTCAATTTATAGATCCAGTCTAGACCTCTTTTTTGAACTCCAGTTTCCTTAGGTTTCTCTGCCTAGTCTACATCTCCATTTGGATTCCAATGGGTTTTCAAATTCAATGCTCCCAAAACCAAAGTCCTGAGTTTCCTCTAAAAATCTGCTCCTCCTATAGCCTTCTCCATAAACTGTAAAGTCATCTGGACTCAACCCTTTCTGTCACACTCTATACCCAATTTATCGAGAAGTACTGTTGGTTCTACTTACAAAATAGTTTCAAAATCTGGCTCCCACCTGCACTGTCATCGGTGTCACCATCCAGGTGTAAGCCACCCTCACGCCTCACTTGGAAGATGACAGCAGCACCCTGTATAACCTCTCTGCTTCCACCCTTGCCTACACCTACAGTCTGCATGTCTACATAGAAACCAGTGTGATCCTTTTAAAATGTAAGTCAGATCATGTCCCTCTTCTGCTCAAGACTCTCTCATAGATTTCCTTCCACTTGGAGTAGAAACCAAACTCCTTAGAGCGGCTACAAAGTCCTCTGTGATCTGGGTCTCTTGCAACTTCTCTGACCTCACTTCTTCCTTCTTCCCCTGGCTCACTCTGCTCCAGGCCATGCTGGTCACTCTCACGATCCCTTCATCAGCCCAGCCATGCCACTGCCTAAGGGCTTTTCACCTGCTGTTCCATCTGCCCAGACGCTCTTCCCCCAGATGTCCACGTGGCTTGTGTCCTCACCCTCCTCAACCTTTTGCTCACATGTAACTTCTCAGTGCGTCTATCCTGATTACTTGTAACTTGTCCATTCTCTACTGCTTTTAAAACTACCTATATATATTTCTCATCACCTTTAACATTCTTTTAAATTTACTATGCTTTTGTTTATCAAATGTCCCCTCAACTCATATGTAAGCTCTATGAGAACAGAGACCTCAGTCTGGCTTACTTCCTGATAAAACCTATGCCTTCAGCAGGGCCTCATCCATCGCAGGCATTTAACGAATACTTGTCAATGCATGAATGAAAGATGGCATGGGCCTGCCCAGTCATTCTGCACCCTTTCTGAAAGAACTCTGGGTGCCAGGGATTTCCTGCTAACTGGGAGGGGCAACATTTTCTGAGCACCCTTTCTCCTTTCCTATTCCCGTTCCCTGCTGTGGCACCTGCTGTCTGCAGACCTCCACTAAGAGGCTAACTCCCACTCTGCCCAGGCTGAGAGCTCTTGGCTGCTCACCTGAAAGTCTTCCTCATCCAGGATCTCTTTCCTCCACTTGATCAAGAAGGCTGCACACACGTAGAGATGAAAGTGGGAGAACCCTTCTGGTTCAGACTGGGAAGCGAAACACAGAGTTAGGTCTTCAATTCCTGACAAAGATCCTGACAAGCTCTGGTCCTCTCAGTTCCAGTCCTTCTGAATAGTACAATGCCCCTTTCATAGTTGGACAAATAGAAGACCTTAATAAGGGCCCTGCCTGGGAGGCTAAGCCAGACATGGAAGAAGAAAGGAGGTGGGGAACCAAGCGACCACACTCCACACCAGCACAGGGAGCGGGCTCCTTAGGGACAGCGTGGTGTGGCGAGGTCAGGGGTGCTCTTCATACCTGGTATGTGTCCCAGAGGCGGATGGTGCAGCGAAGAGGAAGCTCTCGCATAAGCAAGTTGTTCATCCAACGAAAGGCAAACTGCAGGTATTCGACCTCGTACCTTCTGAAGTGATTATGTACCTGCTCTGAAACAGGAAGCGTCATTGGTCCCAGGGCACAACCATGAGGACTGGACCCTGAAAGGGTCACCAGAACCAAAAAGGCAGATTCCACTTCTTTTTCTTTGCTTTCTTTCTTTCTTTTTCTTTTTAGACAGAGTCTCACTTTGTTGCCCTGGGTAGACTGTCATGGCATCATAGCTCACAGCAAGCCCAAACATTTAGGCTCAAGCAATCCTCTTGACTCAGCCTTCCTAGTAGTTGGGACTATAGGTGCCCACCACAACACCGGCTGTCTTTTTAAAAAATTTTTATTATTATTATTATTATTATTTTTTTTTGAGACAGAGCTTCAAGCTGTCATCCTGGGTAGAGTGCTGTGACATCACAGCTCACAACAATAACCTCCAACTCCTGGGCTCAAGTGATTCTCCTGCCTCTGCCTTCCAAGTAGCTGGGACCACAGGGGCCCGCCACAACACCTGGCTAATTTTTGGTTGCAGCCATCACTGTTGAGCAGGCCTGGGCTAGATTCAAACCTGTCAGCTCAGGTATATGTGGCTGGCACCTTAGCCGCTTGAGCCACAGGCGCTGAACCTTTTTTTATTTTTAGTAGAGACGAGGTCGTGCTCTTGCTCAGGCTGGTCTCAAACTCCTGAACTCAAGAAATTCACCCACCTCAGCCTCTCAGAGTGCTAGGATTACAGGCATGAACCACCATGCCTGGCCAGACTCCACTTATCACCTCCTTCCCCTGGGAAGCCAGATACAGAGAGGGCAAACAGGCATCTGTTTTATTCCGTCATCTCACAGTAACACCACTTGGTTAACTCAGCCCAGCAAGTAGAACTATTTTGACACCCCACAGCAATGTCCTTGGTGCCCCTCTTCTTTTGCAGGGGTGGTCTGACCACAAAGCAGGAGACATAAGGTTCACGTAGCTGTTTGACCTTATTACTTATCAGGGAAGGAGTCAGAATGGAAAAGAACCTTGGAGGTCACCTTGGCCATCCTCCTACCAGTGAGGAATACCTCTTCAGCATCCCTGACAGATGGCTGGCTGGCAGGGTCTTAAACACTGCCAGTGAAAGGGGCTCGCTGACTTTATTCAAGGGCAGCCTCTTCCACTGATGCGTGAAGTGACTCACCAGAAAGTGCTTCATTATAGTCAACAGAAACCTGCCACTTCCTACATCCCACCTTTGGTGTTCATGTGGTATTCTGGGGCAGGCCCAAAACAAACCTGATTCCCGTTCTACATGACAGCCCTTCAGATAATGCTTAAAAGGATTGTTTTTTAAAATCACTGTCCTCCTCAGCCTCCTAATCTATAAAATAAAGATAATCATTCATACCTCAGAGGATTTCAGGAAAGATACAAGGAGAAAATATATATAAAGTACTTACAATGATACCTGGCATATGGTAAATATTTAATACAGTTTTTGAAAGAAGAACTATAAACAATGGTTATTTCTGGGGAGCAGAATTTAAGGAATGAGGAAGATTTGTACTTTTAATTTTGTGTTTTGTGTTTTTCTCAATTTTTCAAAATTTTTGTAAAGAGACAAAGAATCTATCTATGTATCTATGATAGTGGATTTAAAAATATATATTTAGGATATGTATATTTTTAAATAAAGTACTAAGCCCTTATTTATCTGGTATTTACAAGGGCAGAAAAAAATGACAGGGCAGACGGTGGCAGAAACCTCTGCCCTCTGGAATCTGATTAATGATTGGCCTCTGGCAGCCACTGAGGTTCCCCTAGGTGAGAGCAGTGCACACCCTGTACGAGGCTCTCGGTGAGGCATACCAGAGGTCTGTATGTGGGCCCCACCATGGATGCTAATAGCTGGATAAGGGTGATGAGACACAGAGAAAAAAGTATTCCACATGTGACAGGTAGGAAGCAGCTATAAATGAACAAATGAGCTTGAAAGATTGAAATTCTAAGTTATAGGGCGGCACCTGTGGCTCAGTGGGTACGGCGCCGGGCCCATATACAGAGGGTGGCAGGTTCAACCCCAACCAAACTGCAACAAAAAAATAGCTGGGCATTGTGGCAGGTGCCTGTAGTCCCAGCTACTTGGGAAGCTGAGGCAGGAGAATTGCCTAAGCCCAGGAGTTGGAGGTTTCTGTGAGCTGTGATGCCATGGCACTCTACTGAGGGTGACAAAGTGAGACTCTGTCTCCAAAAAGAAAAAAAAGAAAGACCAGGTGGCACTACAAACTGGATGCTAAAGGCAATGGAGACCTGCAGGGGTTTCAGAGAAGAGGAAGGACCTGACCAAAACAATGCTTTAGAGAGATGCAGTTGTGTGACAGATAATTTGGAAGAGGAAAGATATGGAGGAGGTTAAGTTCTTCTAGGAGGAAGTTGTAGAAGTCTAGGAATGTCTGGCCCAGACTGGTGACTAGAGAACTGGAAAAGGAGCGGATCAGGAGAGATGCTGAAGGACAACTGACAGAACTTGGAGAAAGGAAACTAAGGGGAAAGAGGAACTTGAAACAGCTGCAGAGTTCCTACCTCACCTTCTGCTGAGATGTGGGGTAGAAGGATGCTGGTGTTGCCAACAGCACTGAGTGTGCTGGAAAGGGAGCTGAGGAGAGGACCCACAAGTCTAACGGGCCCCTGTGAGGTTCATATTGTGCAAGAGAATTCCTTTTCTCCGGAACCTACCATCAATCCGGCTGACAAGCTCTTCTAGCGCCTTGACCTTCCTCTGGATCCCTGGTTGTGCAAAGGTGTAGTTATCCTGTAAAGACAAAGAGCCCAGGATGAAAAGGAACTCCAGAAAGTTGTGCTATCAACCCTCAAGTTCACCAGAATGTGTTTAAAAGCACGGGCTGTGTTCCAAAGCCAGTTCCAATGGCCAGGGACAGGGATCTGGGAAAGAAAGGACTCTACAGTACAGTAAAGTGTGGGGAAAGCTTAACGCAGCCCTGCTCGGTGGAAGCAAACCCACACAGCTCAGGGTGCACAGCAGGAAAGGAGGGGCCTACTCTGATGACAAAGCCAGAACAACATGGAGATTTTTTTGGACTCCAATGAACACTAGACCATTGCTGTCTGAAAGCTAAAAAGTGAGTGAAGAGACCAAAAGGAGGAGAAGCCACAGTAGGTCAGCAAGAAGGAGACCAGAGGCCTCGGGGAGCCCCTGGACCGGAGGGCAGCTCACCTGGATCCCGTCCAGCAGCTTGCTCATGCACCAAAAGCTGTCAGCCTCGATGCTCCGCAGCATGTCCTGAGACAAGTTGGTCACATCAAAGTTCTCCACATCTTCTTCTGTAAAACAAAAGGTGAAGAAATTCCAGAGGTCTTGTCTAAAAACAGAGAGAGAAAGATAGAGTCTAGTGTCTTCAACAGCATCCTTAAAGCCCTGGTGAGAACTAGGCTAACCTAACATTAAGGGACAAGGGCCTGCCCTGTACTCCCCTAGGCAAGTGGCCAAGTGTGGTCTGTCACAGGAAGTTCTTGAGGATCTCATTACAACACCAAACAGGTCATTTCTTAAACCAGCCCCATTGGATCCAATATATCTTTCTCATCTTCTTCATTTGGTCCTTTGGTTTCAGAAAATGATACTTCATGTTCAATGAGCTATACCCAGTTTCCTGAACATGATCTGGAAAAATTCTTTGATTTCATTTCAGTAAGCTGTCTGGCATGTTCACACACTTCTACATAGTGAGAACAGCTAGGATCTAATAGTTCAATTTAGCTCAGTGGGTAGGGTGCCAGCCACATACACCCAGGCTGGCATGCAGGCTGGAGGGTTCAAACCCAGCCCAGGCCTGCTAAACGGCAATGACAACTGGGCGTTATGGCGGGCGCCTCCCAGCTACTAGGGAGGCTGAGGCAAGAGAATCGCTTAAGCCTAAGACTTTGAGATTGCTGTGAGCTGTGATGCCGCAGCACTCTACTGAGGGTACCATAGTGAGACTCTGTCTCAAAAAAATATAAAAATAAAATAACGATGGACTCCCCAAATTCTGATAAGGTAGATCCATGGTCTTGCCTCTCAGAAGTAAAGGTATGCATGCAAAAAATTAACTTAATTATGCCTCTGGGTACTTCTAGAATTTAATTCCACCAAGGTGGTATTTCCCGAAAAAGGCTTCACAAAACACCAATCCTATAGGATACTCAAGCACAACGGGGTTCCATAGACAAATATGGTTGAGCGATGTGCAGTACGTATCCCCACCTTGGAGATTCACACAGATTACGGTGCATGAAAGGAAGACTAAAATATTCTGTATTAAGTAAATCTGCTTTACTGTGTTTATTCAGCACTTTCCAAGCTTATTTAGCTACAGAATCATTATTATTCTTTTTTTTTTTTTTGAGACAGAGTTTCAATATGTTGCCCTTGGTAGAGTGCTATGGCAACACACCTCACTGCAACCTCAAACTCTTGGGCATAAGTGATTCTCTTGCTTCAACCTTCCATGTAGCTGGGACTATAAGTGCCTGCCAAAACGCCCGGCTATTTTTTTGTTGTAGTTGTCACTATTGTTTGGCAGGCCTGGGCTGGATTTGAACCCACCAGCCCTGGTATATGTGGCCAGTGCTCAAACTGCTGAGCTACAAGTGCCGAGCCTACACAATCTTTTTTAAAGAGGACTACTATTGGCTCGGGGCCTGTAGCTCAGCAGCTAGGGTGCCAGCCACATATACCAGAGCTGGCAGGTTTGAATCCAGCCCAGGTCTGTCAAACAACTACAACCAAAAAATAACTGGGCGTTGTGGCGGGTGCCTGTAGTCCCAGCTACTTGGGAGGCTGAGGCAAGAGAATCGCTTAAGCCCAAGAGTTTGAGGTTGCTGTGAGCTGTGATGTCATAGCATTCTACCAGAGGGCGACATAGTAAGGCTTTGTCTCAAAAAAAAAGAAAAAGAAAAAGAAAAAGAGGACTATCAATTGGTTTCTCAGGGAACCCCTAGGCTGTGTAATAGGAACGAGAAGCTGTCTGGTCTGAGATGTAAGTGAGGAGAATGTATGCAGCCCTTAAGAACACAAAGAGGGGAAAGGTCCTTATCTAGCTCTCCTCTCCTGCCGCAAAGCCGTGGAGTAGAAAGAAGGGCCCTGAACAGAAATAATCAGGCTCTTGAGTTCTGCACCAAAGACAGCTTTTGTCCTTAGACCCACGAGCCCTGTTTTGAAAATCAGCTATTCTCCGCAGTCCCTTGTGCTACAGAGAGAAACAGCCATCTGACAAAACATATTCAGAACCTAGCCTTTTTAAAATTCATTTTTAAGAATTATTAATAAGACATATTTGAATCTACTTGTGATAACATATAATAACTCTCAGATTCTCATTCTGTGTACTAAGACTTCCTTGTGGACGTCAAAGGCTATGTTTTTTTAAAAAAGCCCTTCTGAGGAGGATGGTTTGCTTTGTCAGAAAAGCTATGACCCTGAAAATGACCCAAAGTCCAGCCACAGTTAATACATATAAAGTGTTAACCCCAGCACCTGGCACACAGTAGGTGTAATGTAGTCATTTTAGATGAAGTTTATTAGGAATTTGTTATGATGTGACAAAATATGTCACAGTGTTAAGGGGAAAAGAGCAAGGCACAGAATTATTTATGGTATACTTCCAACTACTGGTCATACAATATTTATGTGTTTAGATAAGCACAGGGGAAAGAAAAAAAAGCCCACAGTGTTTCTTCCCCAGGTGGTTGAAATAAAGGATTTTATTTTATTTTTTAAGGTTCACTGAACTTTTAAAATTTTTATAATAAGCATAGCTTTTATAAGTCAGAAAAAAATGCACATTATTTTACAAAAAACAGCTAGAATTGACTATACCTGTTTTTTATCCCTAAAAAAGAACAAAGATTTTGTAAAATGACACTAAGCTGGCTCGGCACCTGTGGCTCAATCGGCTAAGGCACCAGCCACGTACACCTAAGGTGGCGGGTTCGAATCCCCAGCCCAGGCCCGCCAAACAACAATGACGGCTGCAACCAAAAAATGGCCGGGCGTTGTGGCGGGCGCCTGTGGTCCCAGCTACTTGGGAGGC
>CAUYQV010187197.1:0-34475 GCA_963574575.1 Galagoides demidoff | reverse complement strand
TCTTTTTTTTTTTTTTTTGAGACAGAGCCTCAAACTGTCCCCCTGGGTGGAGTGCCATGGCATCACAGCTCAAAGCAACCTCCAACTCCTGGGCTCAAGCGAGTCTCCTGCCTCAGCCTCTCAAGTAGCTGGGACCACAGGTGCCCGCCACAAAAAAAAAGCCTGGCTATTTTGGCTATTTTTTTTTTTTTTGGTTGCAGCCATCATTGTTGTTTGGCAGGCCCAGGCTGGATTCGAACCCGTCACCTTAGGTGTATGTTGCTGGTGCCTTAGCCACTTGAGCCACAGATGCCGAGCCTAAACATTAATTTTTAATTCAACATGTTAATATGTTGTTTATCATATTGCATACTCATTTATAAGTGAAATGTTTGTAATTTCCCCTTTATAACAATATACTTTCTCTAATTTTAATATCAGATGTATCTAGATTAAGTAGAATGATTTTGAAGTATTTCTTTTTCTATTGTCTATAAGATTTGGCATGATCTATTTTTTTAATTATCCTTTACTTTTATTTATCAATATTAGTTGTCTTTTTTTGAGACTTTGAAAAAAACAAAATAAGAACAAGAAGTTAACTGATCAAAGTATTCTATAATAGACAAACTTCTATATGACAATGTGAATGTCACTTTTTTTGCAATATTACTATTATTATTGCTTAATATTTCGTTGCAGCAATTGTCTGATTTCTTTTCTGAATGTATTTATCTTCATTCATTCTTTATGAGGTTTTTGTTCTCAGTCCTTATGTTAAATATTGTTATTGTCATTAAATTTAGCCTTTTTAATTCTGCGAAGGCAAAAGTGGAAACCTAATATACACATGTATAAGTAAGAAAAATTAATAAAAAATTATTGTATACTAGAAATTCATGTCCTCTAAAAAGCTCCCCAATACAGAGAATTATAAAAAAGAAAATTGAAATCATTCACAGCTGACCAGCTAAAGATAGCTGCTACTTTTTTTCCCATTTGGGATCCTCCTATAGCTGAAAGTCTGACCCCCTCTGCTGTTACTGGGACCAGCTTCTCCTCTGGCTCCCAGACGTTCTTCTCTCAGTGGCTATGGTGTGACATGTCTGTTGTTGGCAAGCTGATTATGAACATATAAGACATTATGGAAATAACAAGAGATCAAAATAAAAATCAGTTCACTAATTGGATTCACTCTATTGTGGATAAATTAACTTAAGCAACCAGCCTTTGGTGTGATGTAATTTTCGGGAGTATTACAGGCAACATGTCTATTACAATTAAGTTTCAAGTAATATCTGCTATGTCCCTCCGATAGTACAGCAGACAAACATACCGGCTAATCTAAAAATGTCAGCCTCGTTTCATCATTAACAGAAACAGTATTAATAGAACAAAGGCACGGGAAGCATTTTTAAAAATATAATTATGGAGGAAAAGAAGGCATTTAAGAGAAAATAGGAAGAGTGTTTAGGAATGATTAGCCTAAAAGTGGAGAGAGTAAAGCCACCGTGTGTGGCAGCTACTTCCTGTGGTATAGGAATCAGATTAGCTGCGCACGTGAGCTGCTGTGTGCTGCCCGTCAGCTTCTACGTGGGGCCCAGGATCTCTGAGCTCTTGGTCACCTTTTGCAGAAGGACATTTATTGAGACTGTGGTGGGCATCTCGCCGGTGATGACACAGAGATGCTCCCAAGGACTCCAGGGGCCTGACGATGTCAGCCATCACGGATGCAGTTTTTGGAAACCAAGTAAATAGCACCAGACTGCATAACAGGGGCGGGGACATTGTGCAGAAGTATTATCTGCAGAATAACTGACTCTCCAGGAATGAGCCACTCAACAGTGGGCAAGCCGAGGAACAGCCAGTCCCGTCTCTGGAAAGTCAAAGTGACCCAGCACTGAGCAACGACATGTGCCGTGTGCACGCCTCGCACTTTCCCGAGTGGCAGAGGAAGGAGAAGTGCAAAGCATAGTCCTTGTCCTGGCAGGCCCCAAGCCACGTCCTTCGTGGCTTATCCACCCCCAGTCTCCACTTCCTTAAAGTCACCGTTTGGGGAAGAACTCAGAGTGGGAGTGAGCTGGTGTCGGGGCGCCAACTGACGCTGGGGCGTTGGCTGCTGTGGGAGGTCACTGCCGGCTACACACTCTGCATTTGCAAATCTGGTCTAAAGCTTTCTTCTCTCCATTGTGCCCCTCAGATCCACTTGGACCAACTGCACGTTATTTGTTTCATCTCCCTCTCTGTTCTGAGGAAAGTTCTTGCTTGCTTTAGGTAGTGACATTGACCTACGACCCCACGGCTGTAACTTCAGAAGGCGGTTCACCATTCGTCTGTGGCTGCAGGAGAGTGAGACCAGCCCAGGGCCTGCTGTCCAGGGCTCAGGACCTCTTTCTGCAGTGCTGTGGGAGTTCATTCTGCATGTGGCTGCGACCAGTACTACAGAAACACAGCCAGCATCAGGAACACCCGAGTCCACGGCCAAAATGTTATACCACATTAATGCCATCAAGACCGGTGACCACACTTGCGGACAAAACCACAACAGAACTTCCCTTTTTCATAATTATAAAATTAATTGAAATGTTTAGAATCATAAAACTTGTATTTGAATCAATACTAGTTTTGTTTTTATTTCGTCTAGGAGAAACCACTTAAATAAACTCCCTTTAGAGACTTGCACTTGACGTCCTCAACCACACCCATGTACCACAAAACGCTTATGACTGGCATTTTTTCACACTTTTGTCCTGTAGCCCCAAAGACACCAGGCAGGTGTCTCCTGTCCCCCCTGATTCTGGGGAGACATCCCACAACACCTTGGTGAGCACCGGGCAGAGAGCACGGGTGCCGAGAGTCACATGGTAAACCGGTTACCAGGCATCCAGGGACACATGTACGTAGTTCACGGACCTCCTCCTAAGAAAACTGGAAACCAGTAAAGCAAACAGAGGGCACCAGATAACACCCAAGGGGTACGTCAAAGCAAAAACAAGTGACGGGTGGTCATCGCTCCCCATCACGGCCCCGTGACTGGGGCCCTGCACCAGTATTAGAGCTGCGTCTCATGGCAGGGGATGGTCATGGTCCTGAGTTACCTAAAGTCGCCCTCTGGGCATGTGGTGACTATCAGGCATCTGTGTTCTCTGCCCAGATAAAGCTGGAATGAGGAATAGTCGTTAGCCTTCTGGCCATGGCCGAGATCACATGTACACATGGTAATTGACAAGCTTACGTCAGAACAGGGGACTCGTGCCCCTGATGTGTAAGTACGCCCCCTTGTTCATCCTCCTCACCCTTTACCTAAGTCTGCGGTGTGTCCAGTGAGGTCATCCCTCACCAAATCTGTGTTCTTCCTGCTTTCAAGACACATCACTACAGCGTAGGGCAAAACCCTAGCTGGACTTAACCCCTGAGGGCTCCAGGTTCCTAAGCTTTCATGTGACACGGCAGGTGAGTAGGGGACTGTAGGAAGAGGCACTGTGGGGCCACCTGCCCAGCTCCCAGCCAGGGAGAACTTGCCTCCCTTCTCTTTTTCACTCCTACTGACCCTTCAGATGTGGCCATACCCTAAAATCCCTCTTGCACAACTCCTTCCTCTGCATAGCACTTACCATGGTCCTGGGTGCATCCCTCTCGCCTCCACTCTTAGTGGTAGGACGCATTCACACTCTTGTCCTCTGTTCCTTACGGCCTTGGCACTAAGAAGATTAGGGGTGCCACCCACTGCGGTGGTGGCTGAGAGACGCAGTTCACGCACCTCCTGGTGGTCTGCAGGCCATCACAGGTGCAGTAAGATGCTAGCACTGAACTTCTCTGGTTCAAACAACCCATGGCCCACTCAACTCAATGTAGTGGAAAGTGTGGGTTTTCCACTGAAGTTGCTGAACAGGAGCAAGACAATCTCACAGAGACCCCAGTGGGGCAGGGGACTGAGCCCAGCCTGGCACCCGGAGCCCTGGTGGAGGGCGAGCCGGGGAAAGCTGGCAGGGAGCTCACTGCAGCCCTGCGGCCCAGGCCTGGGAACGGCAGAGCACAGGGTGAAGACCCCAAGAGATTCTGAGTTGCCAAGGGTTGTCGCCACTTTTAAAAAGATTAATAGATTGTATTTTTAAGTACAGTTTTAGGTTTACAAGAAAAGTGAGCAGAAAGTACAGAGAATTCCCACGCATCCCCTGACTTCCCACCCCCACCACTAGCAGGTTTTCTTATTTCCTATTAGTTCAGTTTTCTTCTTGTTAATGTTTTGGGTTCACGTGGCATGTCTGTACAATTGATAAGCCAATATCCATACATTGTTCTTAACTAAAGCCTTCAGTTCTCGGTGGTCTCCTCTGGGCACGGTGTGCCCTGGGGTTCTGACAGGTGTCGATGGCCTGTGCCCACCATGCAGGACGATACGCCGCGTTCCTCCAGCCCACCCCTCACCCTTCTCTGCCCCCAGCCCCTGGCAACCAGTGATCTCTTTGTATCCGTCCGGTTCTGTCTTTTCTGGAATGTAAGGAGATGGAGTCGTGCAGTGGGGGCTTCTTTCGCGAAGTTGCCTCCCAGTAGGCTCCCGGCTCGCTGCCCCTTCCTTTCATCCCAGAATAACAGTCCACCGTGTGGACCCACCGCCGTCCGCTCATCCGTCTGCACTTTTTAAATGAAGAAAATAACGATTAGGGAGCAAAGTCAAAAAGAAGTGCTCTCGCCATCCCGTAACTTTCTGTCTTTTGTTTTTCTTCTTTACTGCCAAGTCTTGAAATAAATAAAGCTCTAAAGGTTATGACCCAGACGCTCCTGAGTGGGGGGGGGGGTCTCTAAGGCATAAGTTCATGGTTCCTTGGTCCCTTTTCTGGCCATGAGCTGGTGCTCAGAGCAGGTGTGGATACTCGGCGACCACGTTTATGGAGACGGTGTGTGGTCACGTCCCCACTGCACTCTCCAGGGGCAGTTTGGAGTGTTCCATTTGATTGCTGCATTATATTTTGCAAAAATCCTCCAGGATATGAACCACTAAAGTCATTTTATTCACCAACCCATCCTTCTAATGCTGGTAACATTAGACTTAGCATGAGGCGGATGGAACCTCAGTTCTTAAAGGAACTTCACACATTCAGGTCCCCAAGGCTGCCCAGGAAGGTCAACAACCCAGACGCTTGTTGAATGACACTTAGCTTCCGTGCAGAACAAGCTGGCACTTACCCTCTTTCCATCTCATGTTAGGGTTTTATTTTAAAATATTCAATACTTTTTCTGTGGTAAAAGATTTGAGGTCCTTTAGTAAAAGCCATCTGAGTGACATTCATTTAGCACACGTGTTCCTCGGCCAACTCCCAAGGAAGATAAAATGGATTGTGAAACATGTGTAAGGTAACAGCAGGAATGAGCCCATCAATGCTTGGGAGGGACACGAGTTACACATGGTGCCAGGAGAGACCACCAGGGACCCAGAGCTGCCCCAGCTGACAGGTGGGGACCCACCATAGGAAGAGGGAAGCCCAGCACAGAAGCTAAGGCCAGCCGGTCAGGGGCCGGGCCAGGAGCCCCCAGCTGGACACAGCAGGCAGAAGAGCAGACATCTGCCCAGCATGGCCAGGCACACCTGCCCAGACAGAGGCTGGAGGCCCCTTTCCACCAGCCCCACACTGCACAGGCCTGAAATGCGCCAGCCCTGGTGCTGCTGGAACAAATTCCTGGGCAAGAAAATTTTGAGTGGTCGACATTTGACCAGAGATTAGGCAGGCTACTAAACCACTCCAAAAAAACAAAAGTGCGGCCCGTTTTGGATGGTCCGTGGGGATGAGGCAGCAAGGCTAATAAGAGGCACAGACTTTAAGGGAAGGAACTCTGCCCAGCGCTCTCGGGGTGTCCTTCATCTCTTTGTCTTCCTCTGCCAACTAGCAAGAGGTGACAGTAGTTCTCATTTTGACTGAAAAGGGGTCTGCAGCTCAGAGAACTCAACGGACCCATTTAAAGTTGCACAGGGAATAGATCCCAGGGGTGGCAATTCAAACCAGCTTCCCCAGCTGCAGCCCATTCTCTTACCCTTGTCCCAAACGGTGGGAGGACGAAGCCCCCTGCAGTGGGTCTGGCTATAGCACACATGTACAGAATTAAGAGGCGACAGCTCCAGCTTGTTTTTTTCTTTTGTTCTGAATTTCTAGCAAAAAGGCATGAGAATTGAGGGGACAGCAAATTTAGGGATCAAAACTGAGACCTGGATGCCTGTTTGCCCAAACCCCGAGACGTCCTTAGGAGCTGACCCACTGGACACACGTTTCTGTTTGTGCCAACTCCTAAAACTTTGTCTCTTTGTGGCCCTGAGCTGGTGTCAGATCCTCCCCAATTTAAATAATGGGTTTACTTTGTTATTATAAACTCCCACAGATCTCCACTGATATTTGATGCATCTTGAATTAGTTGAGGTCATTAAGAGTTAGTTATAAGTTGTAGCATGTTACCGTGGTAACAAGGGATATGGATGGTGGTTTTGACTTAACTCCTAGATACAAAAAGTGGCTTCTCACTCTTCAGTAAAAATTGCCGATTTTCATTGATAAACGTTATTTTTTCTCGTGGTGGGTAATGAATGTACAAACATGGATGAAAATTCTAGAACTAAAAGCATTCACCATCTTCAGATAAAGGCCACAGTGCCAGGATTTACCCCCCTGCACGTGAACCGGAAGCCAACCTGGTCCCTCCAGACTCATGGTGGCGGCTGGCAGGGGGGTACTGAGGAGCGTGAATTAACCTCCACAGGGGTCAGGGCAAGAGACACAGGATCAGCTAGTGATTCCCAGGTTTAGGGGAGCTCTGACACAACAGTGGAATCTGGGAAAATTAGGGAGGAATCTCCTCCTTTGAATGTTTTAGTTATAAATATTCACTTTATAGAAATTAGAAATATACAGAAGAATGAAGACCGAAACTGGAGCGTGATCATATGAATCAATCACTTTTTCTTTGATTGTGTAGAAATGAGGTGCAGGGAATTCTTCAGAAAGAGAAAGGCATTTCTGGAAGACCAGGGCCAATAAGGGGTGGTCCTGACTGAAGCTGCCCACTTGCTGACCATTGGGACAGTAGCTTCAGCTGGTACTTTGGAGGTTCTCAGGTGACAGGTGGGACTTCACTCCAGATGACAAAGTGGTGCTGGGGGTGTCACTCAGGTCTGTAGGGAGCCCCCAGCGTGTGCTTCAGGGAGCTGGACTCAGGGAGGCCGTCTGCCCCGGCCATGAGTGGCAAGGTGAGAGGTGCCCAGCAGGGCTCGTGCTTTCCTGGGTGTCGATGCAAAACAGCTTCTCAATTCTCTGACTGCTCTTCAGTTGCCAGAGAGAAAAAAGTTGTTGTGAGGTTGCTATACTTGGGGAATCCCCAGCAAAGTTCAAAAGCAAAATTGCAATATTTAAAAGTCGACATTAGTGCATGACGTTTATCATAGATTATTTTATTATGTGTTAAGAAATCGTGTAAGTTTTGTGGAATTCTAGGGTGTGGGGATGTTGTACATACCCTTTCTACCAAATAGTTTTTGATTTGGTGTGGTCATCTTCTCGGGGAATACTCATAATACCCTTTACAGAAAATTACCTATAGGAGTTTGAAGTTTACTCACTCACGAGGTAATAAAATAAATTACTCTTGTTTATTTCATCTAGATCTGATTCTTAGTGTAAAATACCAAGCATTTATTTATCTTGGTCCATCCTCTCCTGGGGAATTCCACAGCTAAACATGTGTACACAGGTAAACCTTTTCTACTTTCTGATCTAAAACATGTAAAAGGATTATTTTCAATCAGTTTTGACTATTCTTAGGAGAATCCATCCAATTATTCTTACCAGAAGAAATATTGTTTAGTTTCACAAATAAATGAACCTATGTAGTTCTCAGCTTCAAACTGGTGGAATTTAGCTGTTTAACAGATGCTGGAATAAAATATTCAAACCAGTTTCTTTATTTTTTTATAGCTGCAAAAAATTAGTGATTCTACATCCATTTGATCTTGTGGTTCTAACCTGTGTATTTTCTTATTTAAAAAGGATATGGGAACATTCCCAAGTGACACAGCCAACACAGCCATGACCGTGAAATGACATTATTCGTTACCAAAATATCAAGATCGCTGCCACAAGAAAGGAGGAAGCGCACAGGCATTATCAACCCCCTGAATCCAGTGACATTTGCAAACAGGGAATAAATGTCAATAGGATAAGAAAACACTTCAGCCCTCAACATTTTATTTTCTTTTAATTAAGGAGGAAAAATTACCTTACCACTTAGCCGAGTTTACCCTCGGAGCTTGGTGATTCACTGTGTGGGAGACAGCTGGTTTACGGCTGCCCTCTGCTCTAACCTGACCGTGTCCAGACGATGATTCCAGTGGGAATGTGCTAGGTGGGCAGTGATTCCTCTCCTGAATGGGGGGGTCTGGTAAGTTTGTTAATAAAACAAGCAGGAACAGGCGTGTGTAGACAGGTGAATTTTCCTAGGTATTGAACCACAGCAAACCTTAGAGCTTCACACTGAAAAAAAAGTGGTGTGGGAATTTACTCTCTCCAGTTCCCCCGCCCCGCGTCAGTGTTGTCAGACTCCAGCGTTATTCTCATAAACACGGGCCACAGGCAGACAGCCCTGCACACACGCCCTTGCCAGCCTGCATGTTCTGCTGAAGCCTACTGAAAAGTGAAACCCTATAGCAGATTTAGTTCTTTGATTTCTCCTTTTGATTTTATCCTTAGGAGGGCTACATAGGACACACTTGCTTCATTAATAAAATAGCATTAATTGATTGATAAGATGAGTAAAATTATTTTAAATTATGTGATTTCCTTTTCATCTTGAGTAGGTCCTAGCTGCACTGGTTTCAGGTCTGAGATAAATCCTTACAGTCGTGTTACACGTTGGCTGTTGTTCCGTGAAATACCCCCAGTTACCTGGCACAGGGACAGCAGGGTAACGTCACTTGGCGTCCAATTCATCCAATTTGTCAACTGTAATAATTAAAAATACAACAGACTTTATGAAAGATTAAGTAATTAATTATTCCAGCTGATGAAGTGTAACACATACAGGGTGGACCCAAAGTTCGTGTACACTTCAGCATGGTAAACTATTTTAAATTGCACAGACTTTGGGTCCACCCTGTGTATATTTAAATAAAAATCTGTGAGCTTTGCAGCCCTTATGTACAAATTGTTGGGTTTGGGAGACAGGACTGGGTTCAGGGAAAGACCCAGGAAGCTCATTACAAGTCCAGTGGCCTAGGATTGGGGCTGCACGAGGGTGTCTGTGTCACTCTGTGTCAACTCTGTGCCACTCTGTTAACTGTGGGAAGGGAAGGGGAGTTGGGGTTCAGAGACAAAGTTCATTTAAAGAAAAATAAAAAGCTCACACCCACCCCTCCCGCACTGCTGTGCTGTCCTCTCCTACGGGGAGACAGTAATGGGCTTCTCAGACACACCCTGGTAGTCGCTGGTTACTCTCCCCTGTTCTGTTAACATGGACCAATTAAGTTAGTGCGTCCCCTGGCAGGTCTGACTTCCTGGAAGCCCACACTGTACTGGACTTTTTACCTTTGCTTTCGTCTTTACTAAATTAGAACGAGCGTGAAATTCATTAGTGATATGACAAGGAGGGCCACCTGTGTACAAGGAAGAACATTCCCTCTCTCTTTTCCTTTTTCTCCCCTAAATATAGAAGGGTCCATGTCATTGGGTAGGGATTGGCAATGGCATCCCCGTGAGGCCGTGGGACGTGGTGCGTCCTTGACACTCTGAAACTTTCATCTGTATCTGCTCCAATCTCCATGCCACCAATGCTGGGTCCACTCACAGGGTTTCTGACTTAGGGCAGGTCTTGGGCAGGCCTTAGGCAGGTGAGAGGCTGTAGTTTTTAACCCTCCATAGCTGAGGCTTGTGGACAGACAGGAGTGAGAATCAGTGGTCCAGAACACAGAGCTGGAAGATGAGGCTGGGGAAATTGATGGACTTAAATAGATGGTGAAAGATGGCAAACGTCTTCTTTAGGATTTTGGACCTTAGCTCATGGGCGATGGGAAGACATTGGGTGTTTCTCACAGGCAGAATGACAGGATTATGCATATTTTTGAAAAATGGCAGATGACAGTGACCTGAGATGAGAGGTGACAGCCCAGCTAAGGCTACTGCCAAGCTACGGGGGGTGAATGTGGGCTACAGCAGGGCCACACGGGGCCAGGAGGACACCCACCTGGGGCAGGGAGAATCAGAACTCTGCAGCTTTGGCCTGGGAGGCAGGGGTGAGGCTCTGGTAAGAAGTGAGCATGGAATCAGGAACCTTCAGATAGGAACTGTGATGGGGAGACAGGTAGGGATGCGAGGCGGCCTGCGGGTGAGCAGGGGAGGCCGCTGTCTCCTTCAAGAGCAGATGAAGGGCAGGCGGAGCGTTGGGGCTCCCTGCTGCCCTGCTGGGACTCATGTCCTCAGCGGGCGGTGGCTGGAGAGTGTAGGCTGGTAGGTAGAATTGTGGGCCTAGAGGTTAAGAAAGAGCTCAGAGCCGGAGACAAAGTTTCAGGACCTGCAGCTGCATCAGTAATTACAGGAGCCAGAAGACGGAGTGAGGTGATGTTGGGAAAACAGGTTGAGTTTCCAAATGGAGGGGGCTAAGAACGAGACCAGGAGGATGGCCAGGGAAAAGGTTGAGAAAGGATGTCTAGAGAGGCAGGAACGCACCTGCCCTCAACAAGACCATGTTAGGGAAGAGCCTGTCAGGGTTCAAGTCCTGCAGAGCTGTGTCCAGAGAACTCTGTATGTCCGGGGAGGGCTGGAGAGCCCGTATTAGCTACAGCTCCCCCTACCCAGGTCATGCTGACCTGCCTCTCCCCAAGCCACACAAGTAGCAGGGCCTAAGGAATTGTGTGAAGAGCTGGAGACCAGAGTTTCTCTGGACCTAGCAGGATGGTGAGGCTGGGGGTGGAGGCAGCAGGGATCCCACCTGGGGTCACAGCAGGGTCTGTGGCAGCAGGACTCAGCTAGGAGGTTAAGACAGTGAAGCGTGCAGAGTGCAAAGGTCCTCACGGCTTCCTCCCAGAGGCAGCCGAGGACAGCTGCGGAGAAAAAGCATTTAGATGTTGAGCAAAGTGCTAAGTTTGGACGGCCTGAGGGCAAGGGGAAGCTGACTAAGGTTATCACAACCCACAGGGGTGCCTGGGAACTTGAGCCATCATGAGGATCACGGGATCCAGGCAGCGCCCGGGTGGCACCAGGCTTGGCCAACAGGTCCTGACACTGAAGTTGGCAGGGAGCACCCTGGCAGGACACCCTGAGGTCCCAGGCATCAGCAAGTTCTGAATGACCATGGCCGGTGCTTAGTGGCAGGAGGATTCTGCAGAAGGCTGAGAAACCCCGACCTGGGACTGCGTGAACAGAAAGGGATGTAAGAAATGAGGGGCTCAGAGGGCTGGAACTGAGCTCCCAAGTAGTTCAGGCCTGGAGGGCAAGTTATTTGCTTGAGGTTTTTGTTCACAAAAAATAAATCTGCAGCTCTGAACAGCCACTGGGGTGGGAGGAATGTTCTGAGCAGAAGGGGAAGGAGGTGGACTTGGGAGGTCACCGCAGCCCCCACAGAAGGAGGCTCCTGCCCACCTGCCAGGCTGCTGTCAGGTTTGGGTCAGAACCTTCAGTGATGCCTGAACAGCTCAGCTGAGGGCGAGGAGGTGTGCAGGGCCAGGAACCTAGAGGAACTGTTAGCACCGTGTAGCTGACGGTTCCTTGCCCTGTTCAGGACACACTTTTTTTTCACTCTAATAAGCATAAAGCTTTCAATCCCCTCTGTCTAATTTTAGCCTGAACCAACACTGACATTTGGGATAACCGCTGTCCTTCGTTTAAAGGGCGTATCATTTTCTTACTGCCGCTGTCAGGAGCTGCCACAAACCTGGCTGGCAACACAGCAAAGTTTCTCCCAGTGTCTTATGGTTCTGCAGGTTAGCAATCCCAAGTGGGTCCACTGGTGTCCGCGTCCTTCCTTAGCTGTGGGCGTCTCTCATGGTCAGCGCCAGCAGCGGTGGTTTGAGCCTTGGCTGACATAGACCCTCTGCCTCCCCCTTTTACTCGTGAGGACATTTGTGATTGTACAGAGCTCCCATTTCAGGATCAACTGACCAGCAACCTTAACTCCAGCTGCAGCCTCAACCCCTTGCCATGTGGCAGAAATTACTCACATGATCTGGAGACAAATGTGGGAGTCTGGTATTCCAAGGAATACGGTCAAATAGCTTAAGACAGCAGTGGCTTTTCCAAACTTCCACACATCCCAAAGGCCATTTTAATTTATTGATTAACAATAAAAACCTGTAGATCATGTCTTTTAATTAGTTAAAACCCAAAGCACGAACACCTTCCTAACCATGATAATTTAAAGTGAAATAAAATAAGGGAATGATGGATTCCTTGGGGCTTAATTATTAACCAATCAAATTCAATTACAGCCAAATCAGATAAGCTTCTTCCATTTTTTAGGAAAAGATAGATAAAAAAGCTTAACTCAAATATTGCAGGAATATATCTCAACATGCCATCGTGGGTTCTGACTTCTATCAGCGAAGTCTTGAGTAAACAGAACATTAGGAATTTCGGTAATAAGCTTATTAGCATAATTAATTAATACATTATACATGTTTACACAAATAGTAAAATTGTCATGGTGCCATGGTTATTGGTTTAATAGTTCATCTTTTTAGATCAGTTGTGGGTACATTCAGCACATTTTAGCTCACTTTAAATTATCATGGTAAGCAAGATGTACATTCAAAATTGTCCCCTAATAATTATCATAATTTTTCTAGTGTTGCCTTTACAGGAAAAGATATCTGGGAAATACAAGTGTGAAAAATATTGAATTAAACAAAGTTAATCATTTTTTTCTTCTTTTCTTTCTTTCTTTAGAGGGGGTAGAGTGCTGTGATCTCATCACACCTGTGGTGTATGTACTGTGGTGTCACAATAGCTCACAGCAACCTCGAACTCCTGGACTCAAGTCATCCTCTTGCCTCAGCCTCCTGAGTAGCGGGGACTACAGGTACCTACCATGACGCATGGCTAGCTTTTTGATTTTTAGTAGAGACAAGGTCTGGCACTTGCTCAGGCTGGTCTCAAACTCTCACACTCACACAGTCCACCTGTGCTGGCCTCCCACAGGGCTGGGATTACAGGTGCCAGCCACCACGCCTGACCGAACTTAATCATTTCTTCACTGTTGGCTTACTGTTGCCTTTGACACACTGATGTCCACAGTAAACCTCAAAGACGGCTTCTTGTGTGCTTCACTTCTTTGAACAGGGCACTCTTCTTGTGTAGTGAACTACAGGGCATTTTTCACAAGGAGGGTTATGTGGGACATCCTTTGGAGGACATGCACAGTCTCACTTAAAATTCCCAAGAACAGACTAATGTTTTCCTTTTTGTTTTAGGCTACTATCTATCATAGATATCTATCATATATATTTTAATATGTTAAGGTACAAAGCCTAAAATATGACATATCTATTTAAAGAGAAAAATGCAAGAATTTCCTGAGCATAATGAAATGTAAGCTCTGATAATACGACACTAAAACGATGTTTGTAGTTTGCATCTCCTGCTACACTCTGAGCTCCTGGAGGGCGGAGACCCTTATTTCATCTTTGCCTATCTAATGCCTGTCACACCCTAGGAGCTTAACAAATGTGGCAAGGGTACATTTTAAAAAGTAATTTATTGTTATATTATAAAGGGACAGACTACAGGTCAACCAGACTGCATTTATGGAGCAGAGTATTGTAAACAAGGCAGATGGTCTCAGTAAATACTGGGTGAGAAATGAGTTGATGAATAAACGAAGATTAGATCAACACACCCTGCCAGGAAGGATTTGCTAGCCTGCTTGTGTGGCGCTAATGTTCAGACAAGAGGGAAGGGTCTGGAGAACCAGAGGGCCAAATCTCTGTGAGTGCCGTGGGGGGCGGTCAGCCTTGAAAGGCTGTGCGGCATGGGCACCTGAAGGAAAGGAGCCGTGTGAGCAAGTCCAGGGCTGCTGCAAGTAAGTGGAGCTACCTGACTGAAGGCGTTGCCTTCCCACGCCCGGAGCTTCGACCCGTGTGGTGCCTGAGTCCCACGCACCTTCCTTCACGGAGTGGTCTGACTTCTCCCACAGCCGCGCCAGGGGACCTGATCACATCCACTTCCGGTCCTTTAGGGGTCACAGCATGTAGGTGATAAAGCACAATCAGCACTTCTAAAACCATTACCTCATGCTACCTCTGAACTAAATTTTGCCCTTTGAGAAGAAGGTGGAAATAGAATTGGATAGAACAGGAGGACTTCGATGCAGAGGAACTTGAAGATCAGGCCGAGGGGGTGGGAGGGAGTGGCTGGAGCAACATGGACCCACACTGTGCTCCTCAGAGTGACCCGCTGGACCTCCTGCAGGAAGGTGACCCTGCAGAGTGCTGAGGGTCCCGCCCAGAGACCCCGACCCCCACACCGATGACGAGGAAGTCTCACAGGAGACACTACAAGCGGGAGAGGAGGGGATCACGCAGTGGAGGGGAAATCTCTAATTTGAGGTCAATTCCAGAGAAAGAAATAGCAGCAGTTGTTGGCTGAGAACAAAGAGGAAAGGCATTTGGAGTAGAACCTGAGTCTAGGTTTCCAGGCCGGTGCCGAGCAGAGGAGATGCCGCTAAGTCATAGGAACGATAGGGTGATTCTCTCCCTGTGGTTCCAGAGAGGGAGAGGGACCCGCAGAATAACTGGGAGAAATCCCAAGCCACATCTCAGGCATCCAGCAATGCTCCCCTCCCCATTGTGTCAAGCTGGAGCTGTTGTACTTGAACTCAGGGTCATAGAGGCAAACTGAGAAACTGGGGGAGTCAGGGGCTCCAGGACGAGGAGCTGTGACACATCCCTTGGTTTCAGATCATGGGCTAATTTTTAACACATAGGAAGGGGAAATTCTAATCTTCTGAGTTGGTAGGTGAGCCTGACTTGCTTTTCCACTTAATCTTGTATATCCCCAACTCAGAGCTACCACATTCTTAAAGCCTCTCTCAGACTGACTGATGTGACTCATTTCACTTACACAAGGATCCCGCCTCATCTCCCTCTCGCAAGTTTTTGTGAGCAGCACCAGGTCCCGGGGGTTCGGTTCGGCCTTCCCCCACTGGGGGAGCCCGGGAAGTGCCCTGCGGGATACTGTTGTGGGTGGGGGACACAACGCTTCAATCCGTCCAGTGTCCAGGAGCCCGCGTCATAGGGAGGCAGGCAGAGATGGCAAAAGAATCCGGGGTGGGAGCAGAACAATCGAGAAAGGGCGAATGAGGGGTCATGAGGAGTTTGGGGAAGACTTCAGGGAGGAGGCTAGGACGGAGCCACAGCCTGTGGAGTGAGCAGGCGGGTGGGGAGGCCAGGAAACCCGCAGGGCCCTTACCTGGGTGGCCGGGGTGGCCGGGCCCAGGGAGGCCCAGGGAGATGAGGCAGGATCCGAGGCCTGGGGTTTGGGCCAAGGCTCGGTCACTGGGGCCTGAAATGGCAGGTTATGTCTGGACTTTATTGTGCTGGTTGTACAGAGCCGCTTAAGGAGTTCAAGTCAGTGGCCCTGCCTTGACGTGCCAGGTGATCCTTTTGGCAGAGCTGAGAGATTAGAGGCGATGAGACCGCGAGTCTGAGGGACTGGCATGGGTCCAGGCAAAGAGAAAGGACGCGAGAAATGAGGGGAAGGAGACACGGAGGTCTTAGGACCGCAGGAGAGAACATGCACTTACAGTCTTCTAACAGTGCTGCCCTCCTACAAGGAGAGCGAGAATGTCAGGAACTGTGCACCACCCAGCGGTGTGAGAGGCCTCAGGGAAGCGCGTCTGTCCTGGTGGCACCTGCTCCCTCCTGTAGCTCAGCCCCGCGGTGCAATCACAGCTCACTGCAGCCTCGAACTCCTGGGCTCCATGGAAGCTCCTCTTCAACCTCCCGAGCACACCAGGTGGAGTCTGCCCTTGACAATGCCTGTGTACGCTTTCAGAACTACAAAGTTCTTTCTTTCTTTTCCAGGAAGTCAATGTAGTAAATCAGGGAACACAGATGTTCTTTAATTGTGCCCCCAAATAAATAGGCACTCACCAATCAATAATTGAAGAATGTAAATTTTATTTTGTAAATGACATAAGCATTTAATAAAATTGAAACTATGTTGCCAAGATGTTTTGCAAAGTTGAATCATAAAGATTATCTTATGTGATAAGATGGAATTAAACTAGACGTCAATAAAAAATAATGGCCAGCAACTTCCAAATATTGAGAATTAAGTAATGCACATGCTGAAAACCTGTAAGTCAAAGAAGAAATCTCAGGGAAATTATAAAATATTTTGGATTAAGTGATAATGAAAACACAATGTAATAAAAATTAAGGAGTGAAGTTTTAAGGTTATAAATTTCTTTCTAAGAAGTGTATGTACTACACACACACAGAGGCAAAATATCAAATAATCTCTGTAACTTGGAAGCCCAAATGTATTAAACCCAGAGGAAAGAAAAGAAAAGGAATAATAGAGATAAGAGTAGAAATTAATGAATTAAAAATATATACAATAGAGATAGTAGATAAGTAAAAGTTGGTTTTTCGTTGTATTAATAAAATTGGTAGGTCCTGATAAGATTGAGAGACTAAGAGAGAGATAAGAGAAGAAAAATATTACTAAAATTAGAAATAAAAAGGGATATTACAGACCTTACAAGCATCAAAATTATTGTAAGAGATAGTATATGTAACCCTTATGCCAATAAATTTACAAATTTTATATAAAAATGATAAAATTCTAAGAGAATACAGCCTACCAAAATGAAGATGAAAATAAGTAGAAATTTTGGGAAACCCTATGCCTTACAAATAAAGGCATCATTTTATTAAGAACTTTACAAACACATACAAATCCAGACCATGTTACTTCACTGGTAAAATTTTCTAAACATTTAAGGAAGAAAAAATTCTAATCTTGTACAAACTACTCTAGGTAACAGAAATAGAGGACATGAACAGTAAAGTCCCATGAGATTAGAAAACAAGGGAAATTATAGGCCATCTCCTTATATAGGTGAAAAATTTCTGAAAAAATTATTAGAAAATCAAAATCAATCAATATAGGAAATGTTTAACCCATTGCATCACTAAGTTGAGATTTACCCCTGAAATAAAAGGTCAGCTTAGCTTTCAAATATCAATCATTATAATTCACCACATTTTAAAATATCAGGCCATTTTAATATATACAAATAATTACTTAATAAAATTAAACATATATGCATAATTTTTAAAAAATCCCTAAGTATAAAAGAAAACGTCCTTAATCTTATAAACATAATCTATAGTAAAGCTTCCTGAAGTTGTCAGCTTTTCATTGTGAAATATGTAAGTATTTCACTGAGCTCAATAATGAGAAAGCAAGCCCGCGATTACCACTTGTATTGAATTGTTCTGCCCAAGTGCCGGAAAGAAAATGTATGAAGGTTATAGAAGAAGAAATAAGACTGTACTTATTCACAGGCGACATGCCTAGTACCTGGAAAGTCCAAGAGTCCACTAAAATTGATGTGCCAATTTAGCAAGTCGACTGGTGACCGAGTTAACATACAAAAGTCCATTGCATTTTTATAAACTAGCAATAAACAAATAAGATATTTAATACTATAAAATAAATAATATCAAAGAGACATTCAAAAGGAATTAATCTAACAAAGTAACCAAGTTAAAGTTTTATAGACAAAAATTGTAGAATGTCTAAATACATATTCTGGGTTCAAGAACTGGGGGACTGAATATCACCTGTCATTTCATCTCTAGGTTCAACGCAATCTCAATGCAGACAACATCAAGTATTGTGAAAATAAGAAATTGAGAAATTTAAAGAATAGCCAAGACAATCTTGAAAAGAACAAAATTGGAGAACTTATACTCCAGCTATAGATTTGTAGCAAGCCTTGATAGCTTTCTTATAAGATAGACATATATGATATATAAATTTTTTTTCAAGAAATTCTCAGAGATTATAGAATGTTTATGTTTTACAAAACATTTTGATTCCTACCTCAAACCATATATAAAAATCAGCTCCCCAGGACTGGAAGAACTTAACAGGAACTGTAAAGAATCTTCTCATGTTTGAAGTAGGCAAAGAATTCTAAACAGAAGGCCAGTGTGTTACCCAGAAAGGAAAAAAAGATACGTTCTCCATCATTAAAATTAAAACTTCTGTTTATAAAAGTCAACATTAAGAAAATAAAGATGCAAACCAAAAGGTAAGCAATACATACAGATATCTGTGAACAAGAGATGTGCAGTCAGAAGAAAGGCATTTCTGCACACCTATAAGAAAAAACAAATGGAAAACTTCAAAATAACAACAACGAAAAAGCCAAGACTTGAAAAGTCACCTCCCTGAGAGTCTATCCAAGCAGCCAGTAAGCATATGAGGAGGACTCCACCCCAGTTAGCAGGGAAAGGCAAATAAAATCAGATAACAACACATATTCATCAGAGTGGCTGCAATCACCACAAATAGAAAAAGAAAGAATGAAGGAAGGATGAAAGAACAGAGAATTGAAAGAAGAAGGGGAGGGAGGGAGAGAGGGAAGGAGGAAGGGAGAGAGGGAGGAAGGAGGTCACCCTGACCTCTCTTCATCAGTAACGCTTTCTTTCCCCTCAGAAAAATGTTTCACTCACTTGTACACTGCTGTTTTCTTCATGGAATTATCCCCATAAACTTGGACTAGCATGTTCCTGATTTCACTTTTTTGCCAAGTCTAATAAGAAGCTTAATGTTTGTTCATTACTCTGATTCAAGCTCCAACATTCTCACAATAGCACACAAAAACACCCAACACCAATAATGAACACCACTCAGCAAGACACCACTGCTCAGTGACACTAACACAGCCGTGAGATGCTGATATCCCAGGGTTGTGAAGCCTTACCAAGTTGTCTGTACAGTGCTGCAGATGTAAGTGTGTGGTGGCAAGTTTACAAACTTAACTGCCACACCACCATGTCTATCTCTTCATCTGTCTTTCATCGTTACCAGTTTTCTAGCATAGCCATAAGAAAATGCCATAAACCAGGTGGCTTAGACAACAGAAATTCATTGTCCCACAGTACTTTGGTCTCAAAGTTTCAGAAGTCAGGATGTGGGCAGGATCGGTGCCTTCTGAGGCCCATGAAGGGGCGTCTGCTCCAGGCCTCTCCCTCAGCTTCTGGTCATCTGCTGGAGATGCTCTTGGCTTCTGCTGTGTCACTCCTGTTTCTGCCTTCATCTGTGTACAACGTCATCATCTGTGCACACCACTGTCAGAATTTCCCCCTTTTTAAAAGAGCATCAGTGACATTGAATTAGAGTCCATACCGATGACCTCATCTTACTGACATCAACAGAGACCCTGTTCCCAAAACAGGTCAGATTGTGAGGTTCTGAGATTATAACTTCAACTTGTGATTTTAGGAGAACATAATTTAGCATGTAACTCTGTCCTGTATATACACACGCACACAGCAGTGACCATAAAAATACTTGCAGTCCTTTAATAAAATCTTGCCTTTTGATCAAAGTTTGCTCTTGGAAAATACAATTTTATCCCAACACCTAGAGGCATGTTTTTATAGCTCAGTTCAAAGTACATGGACGGTTTGCATTTAACACATGATCTGGGACAATAAAACATGCAGCTCTAGGTGGGTGACTAAGACATTGAAAGTGGTCCAACATCATTTTTAAGCAGTAATTACTGAAGCTTAATGAAAAATCACCCGGGGAGGAAATGGTGTTAATGTGGACATTACAATCAGATTCGATTGCTGTTTCAGATTTAGTTGTGTGGTGAATCATCACTTTTCTTTTTAATTTAAGAAAATATTGTTAGACTTAAAGCTATGAAAGAGTAATGGGCAAGGGCGGTTTCTGCCTTTTATATGTGGCACTCACGGTGGTGGAAGCCGTGCTCTCGCCCGTGGTGGGCACTCTGCTCTCGTCACAGGCTGCACCTGCGCCAGCCTGCCTGTTATCTCACTTGGGAGAACAAACTGAGCAGAGCAGGGCAAACCTCACCCAACTCTTGGCAAAACATCTTTATGCGTTTGTACCATGAACAGTGAGTCAGGGCTGTACTCAGATAGGACCCAGATCAATACGTTTCACATCTGTGCGGTGCTTTGGAGAGAGCAAAGAGCAAAGTACTTTCATGTGTGACATTTGTTTTGATCCTCAGAACATTCTTTGGATGCAGTAAGGCACCTATAATTATTCCAACATTAAACAGATCAAGCAAGGGACACACCTGCCCCCCAGGGTGCCTGCGGGATTCCTCCTAGGAAGCCTCAGCCCTGTAATTGGCACGCGGAGAGCAGCTGACGTGCAGGGCTTCAGTCGTCAGAATGGTTGTTATCGTTATTACTTCCACAAGATCATAAAACTTAGAAAATTCTGAGGAAGCACTTGGCCTTAGGTCATGGACTTGAAAGTCAGCTCCTATTGCCTCGAGACATTAAATACAGCGGGCTACCATGAAAAATGGAGGGCCCCGAGTGTCCCCAGGGTCACAGCTAGGCAAACAACATGGCTGCTTTAACTCCCGTCAACCATTTAGAGTGACTGCAATTTCAGTGCCTGTCTGGGAACATGAGGATAAAAATATGACTGTCACAGTTTTTAAGAGAGTCCCCATCTGGGGTAGCTGGACAGGACCACAGCAATAGGTTCCCACTGACACCAAGTCCCCATTTGTCCTTGAGGTTCGTGGCAGGAAGCAAAACAGGGACCTGGCATGACCACTTTCCCAGCTAAAGAGTGGGAGAAAATGGCACCGATTTCTGACTGTCCCCGTGCGTGGCTGGGAGCCCGGGGGCATCCCCCCTTTCGGATGCAGGAGAAAACCATGTTCACTCGGAAAATCACCAGCTGCAAATGCACGTCCACACACGTTGGGGGTGAGACCAGATGAGCTTGGCAGTCACTTTGTCATCCTGGGTGAGCACCGGTGTGACAAAGAGGAAAAGGGAAGGTCCCCAGTTGGAGGGGTCCCCAGCTGGAGGCACTGGCACGTGCTGGGCAGTGAGCTCAGCCCCGAGCTCTGGAGCTGCCCAGCATGCATGGCCAGAAGCTGTGGTCTCTAGGGTGCCTCTGCCACCCCACAAGGGACTGCTGGCTCCCACCGCACAGGGGACAATGCCGTCTTCTCTCTGATGCTCAGGAGGCCCCGCTTATGCTAGGAAGCCCGGGAGAGGCGCTTGCTCAGAAGGAATAAATTAGAAGAATTCCCCTGTCGGGCAGGCCGGTGAGAACCCACCTGTGAATCTGCACAGAAACCGACCTGAGTCTGGCAAGAAGGAGAGGGGGGTGACAGCCCTGACGGAGGGGGGTGACAGCCCTGACGTCGGAGCCCGTGGAGAAGGCGCGGCTCCTGGTTCCACACTCTCTGATGGCACTTGCAGTCATTTTGTGACAACAGTTATTAGTAAGAATGGGGAAGTCACAGTGGCCGTCTGATAGGAAGTCTGTGGCATCTCCTGTAGTGGCCAGCTGGTCTTGTGCTATGTGTCTCTGGGGACAGCCCTGTGAGGGTGCGACCCAGGCACCAACTGCTCCTCAGAGTCTCCCAAACCCAGCTCAGAGTGACCTTGAGATGGTGCTGGCCCATCTCAGTGTGCTGCCCTGGGCCAGTGACCGTCTCCAGGACCCTGTGAAAGTCCCTCTGTCTGTGGGATATACCAGTGAGGCCAGGGTGGCAGGTCACAGGGCAGCGGGAGGGTATGCAAGCCTGCCCACTGCAGCAGAGCTGCTGAGGCCAGGACCTGGGGGGGGGAGTGTCAGCAGAGCCTGTGGCTGACAGTCACTGGGAAGGTCCAGCTGAAGTCACTTACCCAAGTCTCTTAGCTCACCAGTGAGAGCCTTAGAGCCGGGAGGGGCCCCCATCCTGCAGTCCTGCCTGGGCAGCCTCTGTGGCTCAGCCACGGCCTTCGGGGCATCAGGGAGAAGATGGCACTCCCCCGCGTGGTGAGAGCCAGCAGTCCCTCGCAGGGTCCTGCCCTCTGCCTGCCCCTCTCACAGGGCCTACCTTAGGCCATCCCCCACATCTGGCTGTGGATTGGTTTTCTACCTGCAGGCCACTCCCTGTTGTTTCACAGACCCTTATGTGTCCTCCTGGACTCATGGAAGCTGAGGACTTAGAGTCTGCTCTGCACTCCCACCCCATCCCACGCAGGTGGTGGCACCTGCACCACCTACTCACCCCCAAATACATATGGATGTCTTGCTATGTGGCCGGTCCCAGGGTCGGCTGGTGACCAAGCAGCACCCATTCTAGCAAGTGACCATGTAGTTCAGGGTCCAGACAAGGGGAGGGACTCAAAGTAGGGTGTGGCCCGTATCCTCCAGAAAGTGAGAACCCGGGGTCTCAGCCATGTAGCTCAGGGTCCAGATGAGGGAAGGGACAAGAAGTGGGGCGTGGCCCGTATCCTCTGGACACTGAGAACCCAGGGTCTCAGCCATGCAGCTCAGGGTCCAGACGAGGGAACGGACGAGAAGTGGGGCGTGGCATGTATCCTCTGGACACTGAGAACCCAGGGTCTCAGCCCAAGCTTTGGAGTCAAGAAAGGCATGTAAGGAAAAATGGTTCTGGAAGTTACTGATCAAAGGACAGAAAGTCTCAGTTAAGCAAGATGAGTACTCCCCAGAGCCCCACTGCGCCCCCGGCCAGCAGAACACATATGCTCTGAGAAATGGGTCGAGAGGGTGCAGCTTGTGCTGAGGGCACTAACTACAGTGGAATAAAACTAAAGGAGTAGGAATGACTAACCAGACCTGGGAGGCAGGAAGGACTCAAGCAGGCGAGATACAGGAGGGATTCCAGGAAGGAGGCTTTGCAAACGGTCTGCCGTCTCCTCCAACATGCCCGAAGCCCTGCAGGAAGACAGACCACGTTCATGTGGCCGTGGACAACCAGCTGGGCTGCTGTGGTATCTCATCTATCTGCCTACAGTTCCGAGTGCACTGAGAGAGGCTGGATCTGATAGGGTCGTTGTTGCTCAGATCCAAAGCTCTGTAGAGAGCTGTGCCGTGGTAACTCACGCAGCCCGTGCTTCAGACATAGAAGAGGACTCAGATCTGCATTCTCTCTGTGACAAGGGCCTCAGGGTAGGAAGAGGAAGGCAAGGCAGTGTGTGTGTGTGTGGGGGGTGCTGGTTAATAGTATAAAGTCTGAAGATGGTGAGCATTTGGAGATGTCCACTTTAAACCATACGGCTCCTTGCAGTTATACTCAAAACCAGAAAAATATAGGACACCAAAAATATTTCCATGTTTTCTTTTAATTTTTATTCTGAGGTTAGCACTGTGAATGCTTTTTGATGGTGTGTTGGTGAATGCTGATGTATCCTAGTGCGTCTGTCTAAACTGTAACCATCCAGGATGACTGCTGATCTGTTCAAACCTTCCTCTTCTCGCCGCCTCCTGACCCAGTTCTACGTAAAAGTGTTTGCTGAACTCAAAGCCTTAACCAACATATATGACCTGCTAAGACTCACAAACGGAGATCCAGCAAGTTGACGGATAAGTTGGCATTTCTCTCCAAACCTGGCGTGAACCACTCACGCAAGGTGACGGGAGAGATTCTGTCAGGGAGGTGCACTTTGCTGGTCTGAGAGGGGAAGCTGTTTCTTTAAAGTCTTGGACAAATCTCACTGGTGTGGCTCTCTCAGATAATCCCAAAGAGACCCTGCTAATGTTTCTGGTATAACAAGCCTGCAGGGGTTAATTTCCAGACAACGAAAGGTGAGAAGCCTGAAGAAACAGCCAGATCCAGCAGCGTCTGTGGGCTCCCAGTCAATTTTAATTGAATCCTCTAATTGAATCGCCCACCTCCTTTTAAAGGGGACTCAGAGGTGAAGGGAAGCAGCCTCTGATTCAGCACCTTCTCTGTGTCAGCACCAACTGTTTATTTTTCAAAAAAAAAAAACACTGATCTTCTTAACAGTGAAGAAAGAGCAGGTGGCTGGCCAAAGGTAACTTTACCTGGAATTAAAAATTGCTACATTTCTTCCAAAGAGTTTCCAAGAAACTGTTATTCAAAGACTTTCAACTAATGTCCCCGAACATTTTTCTTTCTTTTTTTTCCTTTTTGCAGTTTTTGGCTGGGACTGGGTTTGAACCCGCCACCTCCAGCATATGGGGCCAGCGCCCTACTCCTTTGAGCCACAGGTGCCGCCCAACCGCCTGCTTTTCTTCTGGCCACACTTTCCTGTGAGTTCCCACCACGGCCTTTGTAAGGGACATAGATATTTCAGAGCAGGTTATCCCCTGCTTGGCTCCCCATAGCCCTGGCAACCACTGGGACTCATGCTTCCCACAGAGAGAGTGGGCTGAGGGTGCCCTGAGGGCTGGAGGAGAGAGACCAGGCTGTTCTCAGGGAGGAGGCCATCCAAGGAGCCCTGGCGTGGGGTCGCAGTGACCTGCTCTGTCAGACTTGTGTTAGACGGGCCATCTCAGGGTCTGCAGTCAGGACTGATGGGACATTCACAAAGCAGGTCCTGGGCAGGGACTGCTCTGCTGGCTGTTTCCCTTGGGTGGGAACATTCTGCAGACAGTGGCCCTACACTCATCCATCCGATACCGTCAGGGTCTCGTGGTTCAGACACTGCATGAAGTTTAGTGTCTATTTCAAAGTTAAATAAAATGTATTTCTCACCTGTTAACACACAGACCCCCACCTTTTGGGTCTTAGTGCCGGGTACCTGCAGATCAACTTCCAATTTCCTGAAAGCCTTGACTAGTGCAAGGAGGGCCCTCAGACCTGGAGAGCCACCACAGGTGGGCACCGGTGTGCAGCCTCTCCACCCTAGGCCCACGGGACAGCCGCATCCCTGAGCGCCACCTCCCATCCTGCATCCACTGCCCATTTTGCCCCCTGCACTTCCCAGCCTCCCAGATAAAACCTTTCCGTGTGAATCTTTGTCTCAGATCTGGGGGGGAGGGGGGACTAAGACAGCAATGGTGACAGGTCCAGAATGAAGCCCGTGGGACTCCTGCCGGTTCACAGGGGAGCTCCCAGGCAGGCTTGGGGCCCTGGCAGCACGAGCTGCTGATGGACACAGTACAACCCCACTTGGCACCACCAGGACCACTCAGGCAAACATCCTTCTGCGGCCACGCTTCTCCTCCAGCTGACCTCAAGTCCTGCACTCCAGTCTGACTGCTGCTCAGGCCCCTGCGGTCTCTTCCCCTTCCTCTCTCTTATTTCCCTCCTTCCAAGGCCAGCCCACATTTGACCGCCAGGCTAAATCCATCTCTGATGTCCCCGAGTCACCCTGCTGCTGCTCTGAGGCTGCCCCACCCGCACTGACAGGCTGGATCCAGTACCATTTCCTGCAGCTTCCATAGACCACAGCGTAGAGTCCTGTTCTGTTTTATTTGGTTTTCCATAGGGAGAAAGTTCTGCTGACAATGTTAGCACATTTGCTCATTCCTCAGACGTGTATTGATTTCTCTGTGAGGATGATTAAATTATTGTTCCCTTTTTCTTTTCTTTTCGCTGCCACCATGTAGATATGCTCAGAGATATCTGTGCAGACACGGCGGACCTTCCACGGTGGGGCACAGAGCGCTGCTCTGCGGAGGCTGAGGTCTGTGTTCAGAAGCAGGCCCTCTGCCGGCCGCCTCGCCCGGCGTGCATAAGGCATCTCTGCAGTGGCACACCCAGTAACGGTTCCCCCTTGCTGTGTCAACCTCTGGCTCGTCACCTCCTGAAACTTCACCCAGCAGCAACACAGAGAGAGACACCTGACAAACGAGCGCACAGCTGACATTGCAGCCTGTTACTAAATCGGTAGAGCACAGCTGACTCCAGATAAATCCTCTGTGTCTTGGGGTCACCGGGCGCAGGAGCGATGGGGGAGGGGCGAGGGATGGAGGGGAGGGCCGGAGAGCTGGAGACCATCTCGCTTCAGACTTCTGTTGCTAAACTGCTTTTCATTTCTAAGAATTTGCTCCATCTGTTGCCCTGCTAACACTGTCTAGACAACTTCAAAGTATTACATAATTCATAGTGGCTGAATATTTTCCTGTTTACGGCAGAGTTAGTCTGCAAAGGTTACTGATAAAATAATCTTTTTAACTGGTATGAAAAGCATCTCAAAAATCCAAGAAACTTAACAGCCAACCCACACAATTACTTTTCAGTATCGATTCATGGGCAAAACAAAACCACAGCAATCCCAGTTGTCCCTGGTTCCTGGCTAAGTTTTAACAGGTATCAAAAATAAAAGACCAGGTCATCTCCACACGGGTGAAGTGAAGACCATTGTTCTCGGGCAGCGTGTCGCTCTGCGGTGGCCTGCTGCACAGAGACCTAACACTGATGACACAGGACGGTCCGCCCTGGCTGGAAGCCACACTGAGTTAGAGCGTGTTTCAGAGTAGCCTGTTGTGCTGCACTGAATGGAGACACTGAGCACTTTGATTAAAAAGGGAATAAAAATAAAAGAGAAGAAGGAAGGAAGGAGGGAAGAGGAAGGAAGGAGAGGTGGAAAGAAAAAAGGGAGGGAGGCAACGAAAGACGACGGGATTAAAAGGAAGATTTATGGCCTTTCAGTATTGTTTTCATTGTGGGACATTTGCCAGGATTCGTCTGCTAAAAATGAACAATTGGGTTTCTAAGCATAGTGCTCACTATTTAAAAGTTGTTTTGCCATTCTCGAGCCAGCAGGCCGGACACTCGCCTTCTGTCACACTCGCACAGCCGCCGGGCCTGCCCTGCTGCTGCGGGGCCCAGGGGCTCCTGGGGGGCCTCTCCCTTGAGGACGCCGTGGAGCAAAGCAGACGTGTCACCTGGCCCGACCCTGGGGGCCCCATGTGGACTTCTGGATCCTGGAGTGTGGCCTGTGGACTGAATCCAAATTTTTCAAAATAAATGCTTTTAATTCCATCTGACCAGAGTTTTACAATACATATGATGATACCATGTTAGTATATAACAATACATTATATTGTTATTTGATTGGCAATAGTTATTAATTCTCAATGATTGTAATTTAATGCCAATCATAAATTCAAATTCATGTTGAAGAAGATGACCGACCTGGTTAACCTACATCTTTGACAATAGATTATGCATATAATAAAGTCCATGTAAAATAAAAGTTATACTGAACTGTAAATTTAGCATGGGCACACTTGTCCAAGAATGCCTGGCAAAACCACACAAAATTCCTGCAGCTTTAATCTGTATCTACCCTGAAGGTGCCCCGGTTAGCAGTGCCACATGTGAATCTTCAGTCGATTACGTGTGTAGCCTCTCAACATGTAACTGCAAAACAAAAAAGCTAATTTATAAACAAAAGCAAGATAAATACTCTCCAAAATTATGTGAGAACTTTTCTCCAAAATTTCAAAACTGTGTTTAAATTTTAGGGGGATGATCTGGGGTTACAGTTCAATAACTAAAGCAGTATGCAAATGAGTATATGCAAATGGGTAGACCATGCTGTTTTCAATCTTGGTGACCATAGTCAAGTCACATATGTATGTCAATCGTCACACACAAATGACACATGCTTATAAGTTCCATAGTGTGGACAGTGGCTTTTAAAACCTGCTTTGGTTCCTTGTTGCTGCCTAACAGTCTGAACTGAGTGATTTCATCGACAATATTCCTCCATTTTAGGGGTCAGGAATTCAGGCTGCAGTGTGGTTGGCATCTGCTTCACCCCCCCCGGAGCCTCCTGAGCTCCCCTCAGAGATCTGTCCCCACAGTGGGGCATGGGGGTCTGGTCAGGGACTGGCCAATGTCCCGGTCAGTGGCCAGGTCTATCAGTGCTGGGAAAGACCCTTCTAAACAGATCCTGGGAAATAGGAGAGGGTGTGTGACCTCTCACTGGTCCCCTTCCTAAAAGGCTGTGATGCAGGTGTTTCTCTATGTAGGGGTCTCCAGGCTGCTGTGTGGTATTGGGGTGGTCTGGGGGAAGCTTTGCCCCCAGTGGCTAAGTGCCAGTGTCCACTGTAGCATCTCTGCCTGTCACAGAATCCCATCACCTGAGATTTAGAAGGACTTCACATGAAGCCCAGAGACTGCAGGAAAGAAAGACTAGGCCTCAAGAAACTTCTCAAGGAGACGCAGCACAAAAGCTGGACCAGGGTCCCGAAGGAGAGGGTCTCCCAACAGGCAGGTAGGTCCCTCCAAGCTCAGTCAGAGGTTAAAAATACGGTAATGTTACAGGTGGCCCAGTGCAGGCATTCTGGGTCCCATGACTGATGGGCAATGTCTGATCACAGGGCTCAAGGATACAGTGTCCAAGCTTACTAGCGTGTAATTTTAAGTATATTTAAATAAAATTCAGTTTATACTAGATCTTCATACTTCTGTTTTAAAATACTGATTCTGTTTTTTAAAAAACAAAAAAAAAGGAATTCATTTCAATGTCTTCGTTGTTTTAGGATCTGTTCTTTCTGTCCCGTTCTTGTTGAACCAGGGTTCCCTCAGTACCTGCACTCACCTTTGAAGTCAGGGCTCAAAATATTCTCCACAGTTACTTTTTATTATTGTTGCTCAGTGTTAATCCAGCAATCAGGGATGCCAGGCACAAGACTGAGATGCCACCCCAAATAAAATGATTCAGATTTTAATCTAACTGAACATACATCAGACGCGTCTCTTGCTCAAGATGCCGTGCGGAGCGCTGTGAGGGACGGAGGGGCAGAAAGCAACGTCAGCAGACTAAGGGGGCAGGACAGTCATGGCGGGACATGCTCCGTACGGGTGCTGCCCTGAGGCCACTGTCATCTTTTCAGCTCTACATTCTGCCCCTCCAGGGGCAGAAAGAGAACCCTCCAGACCCCTATATTTGTAAGTTCTGACAGGGTTGCGGCTGCCAGGCCAGAGGGGAGCAGCCTGTGCTAGGCAGATCCACAGCACCAGGGGACACTGGGCCATAGACCAAGCCAGGGCCAGGAGTCAGAGCATTTGGGTCTGCATGTCACTCTCAAGTGACCTTCTCTGATCTCCAAATGAAGGAAAGTCGCACTTAGTCCAGGAAGGGCACGTGGAGAATTCCACACTGTGATGCCAGACAAGACCCGTATGGCCGAATAATGTGAGTCACTCTAAAGAAAGCAGGCTGCAAACACTCATCTCGGGCCTAAGAATTTAGCTTAAAATCCAGCAAAGATTACAAACAGATACCACAAAATAACTGAAAAATTTCCAAACAAATTCACATGAAGAGTGGCCTGTCTTCCATACGCTTAGCTGAAAGTAGCATAGCTTTACTTTTTATACTAACGTGTGTGTCTGTGCATGTGTGTAAGGCAACCCAAATGCACTTTGGGATGATACCGAGCACAAATAAACAAATGCACAGATCTATGGGCCGTGGATCGAAAGCACAGGTTGTTTCCAGCGGAATGAGCCTGGTAGCCCAGTATAGCTGTGCTGTTTTCCCCACTGCAGAAGAAATAATGTACTTCAAGATTTTGGGGTTTGATATTTAATTATCTAGGTGCAATAGCTGAAAATAGGACAAACAGGCAAAAGATATTCTCTTTTTTAAAAAATGGAAAAATACAGTAACATAGAAATTGCCATTTCCTGGCGGTGATGGGGTGGTATCAGAGGAATGAATAGCACAATTCTGAACTTACCGCTTTGTTCCACACTTCCCTCAGATCCCGTTCTCTAAAACTCCTTCAGGAATGAAGACTGCCATGGACAGAGGTCAGCCAGTACAGTCCCCTTAAGTCTGCACGGCTTTAGGAGAGCCCGACCGACCTTCCCTGTGTGGAGCTGATTCTCACTCCTCAGACCTGGGTGGGGCTCGTGACTCTAGTTTCCTGGTGATGCAGGTGCCCTGCTAGGAGCCGCCAACCTGCACCAGGGGCAGCACTCAGATCATGTGAGAACTCTTTTGCTTATCGGTGGCGGATTATCACAAAAAATATGCAGGGACCTTCCTCTGCTGCTTGTCAGTTTTCATTAATGTTTGTGTCTTATGTGCAGCCCAACAACACCACCCCTTCTTCCAGTGTGAGGCAGGGAAGCCAAAAGGTTGGACCCCTGCACGTCTAGTCCACAGACCACACGCCGAGAAGCCAGGGAGTGAGAGAATTCAGGACACGTGTCCTATGGTCACAGACGCTCACACATTAGGCACCAGGCGCCAGATTCACACCTACTAGCATGAAGCTAACTAAACAAAACCCAGCTCCTGACAATGTTAATATCGTGAGTTTTATGTTGGGAGGAAGGTGAGCAGAGGACGCCACGGATGTGCAGGAGAAGCCAGGCCTCATTTCCACACGGGCTCAGAGCACGGCCAGAGGACAGGGAGGACTCCCCCGGTGTTTGTTTGGAGAGGCTCCTGAGGTGCCTTCTTAAGCCGCTACATGTTGATAAGAACTCAGCCAAGGCAGCCAAGGCCAATGCTATGTCTCCTAAGTGGCTTTAAATGTCACAGATAGGACATGCTGGGCGGCTGGAATAACAGCGCTATTTATAGCGCGTGTCCTCACATTGGTAGTTCAGCCCTCGTGGTTCCAAACAGGTTTTTTTAAGGAAAGCATCCGAGCCTACACGGTCTCCTCCCCCCGGGGTCTGAGAGCTCAGAAAGTGCAGGTGAGATGACTCACACCCGGGGGGCTGTGCCACCCAGAGAGGACACCTGCCTTCCTGATCGTCCTCCCCAGTCCCCCCCGAGTCCCCCTCACCTCTGTGTCTCATTAGACAAAACATATAAAATGTGACATTTCCTCCCCGTGTTAGTACAAGTTTGGCTTTGGAATTATATCACCGTTATATCTTTTTTACGTATCTATTTTCTAACACAAACATTCTCTAAACTGATTTTTGAACTCTTATTAGTTCCCTTATAATTTCACAATTATTATTGTTAGAATCTCAAGATAGTGACAGCTTTACTGAGTACGTACATGATTTAGGTTGACAAATGTACAACAAATATATCAAATATTGATGACGGGAAAACGGTGGCTGGGTAATCCCGTCCATTCCACATATCATGACGCGTCATGCAGGGAAAATGTACTTGTGGAAACCAAATGTCTTTTATAATGATAAATATTACTATTTTACCTAATTAAGGAAAAATAAATATTTAGTGAAAATGGTGAACTTTAAAAACAAGCATGATGGCCCCAAATGTGGAATATCTGCTACTCAGAGAAAGAATCTAACAGAACACACAGGAACAGGACGCCAGGAAGCCAGAGGGGTTCTCGTCACACAAGGCACGGACGCTGCCCCTGTGCTGGGCGTGCGGCCTGAGGACACCTGTTGCATGCAAACCACAGTGTTAACACTTTGCTGACTGCAGCTTCCACGTCAACACCCGCCGTTGTCATTTCATTGCAAAGGACTGTGTGTTACACAGAATTGAAGTGACATTTTGTGGCTCTGCGCGTCCTCCCAGATCTCACAGGTCACCCCTAATCCCCTTCCTGAGGCCCACAGGACTGCACAGGCTCAGCCCAGCACCCCCCAGAGGAGACGGGGCCTGCACTGTACCCAGCCTGCAGGCTCCCTTCCCTGCCCTTTCCTACTCAGAATACAAATTTCTCCATGAGCTAGTTCAGATTCATGAGAATAACATGACTGCTAACAAATGTATCTTCCCAAGGACAATCTGCATCGATGTTACACAGCTCTCTGGGCAAGATTAAATACCATCTGTGTTAAACATATTTTATGGCATATTATTTATTATTACATGTTAAATTATAATACGTAACACGATCATTCTTGCATAGTGTTAAATATCATATTTAACAACAGTTATCTATTAAGCCAGTGTCTCCCACGCATGTGCAGTTCGGAGTCACCTGATGTTTTTAAAAACTCTGAAACTTGAGCTGTAGCCCAAGCCAATTAAATCATAATGGGGTGTCTAAGACCCCTCCCCCAAAAGCTTCCAGATAATCCCAGTGTCTGTGGAGCTCGGGAACCACTGCAGGAGGCACTTACCCCGCGCCAGACCCTTGATGGGCACCTTCCGTATGCTATAGTCAGACTGAGGGTTTTGGTCAAGGGCACTGGACAGTGGGGGGTGAGGCGGTCTTCCTAACCCCACAGCTGCACTCTCTGCCCGACGTGGAGTGACAGGTGCCCACAGCGAGGGGCAGTTTGGCTGAGATCACTTCATGGCAAACTAGCGAATGGATGTTTTGGAATGCAGGCTGCCTTGTGGCCTGTCTCTGCAATTTATGGTTCTCTGAACAAGGCTGATTGAGAATTTATCGTGTGTCAGGTTTGACCCTGGAGATGCAGTGATGAGGCCTTGGTCACTTCTCTGAAGCAGCTCCTGGCTTACTAAGGAAGATAAAAATAACTAGAAAATAGCTTGCTCTATACCACAGGAGACCTGCTCGCCAAAGCCCTGAGGGAGGCCTTGTGGGGACTGAGGAGGAAGGTGCAGACTTTGCTGAGCTTCTCAGGGCAGGGAGGAATTTGGGATGAATGGAAGGGACAGTCCAGGCTGCAGAAACAGAGTATGCATAAGGCCCCACTCCCAGATTCAATCCTCTACAAAAGGAGGCAGGATGTTAGCCAGGGCTGGGCATGGACTAGAAGTTTCCCCAGGGGCCAGAATGCAAAAGGCCTCACCTAAGGCGAAACTGGGAGCCTTCAAATAGTTTATCATGTTTTACTTGTATGCAATTGAGATGAAGCCGTAGCGAAGCCGGTGGGCCCCAGTCCACCATGACAACGACTGATGTTCTCATGAGAAGGGGAATTCGGACACAGACATGAAGACAGAGAGAATACCAAGGAAGAAAAAGGCAGGCATCCCTTAAAAGCAAGGCACTCTCTGGGAAATGCCCCGTTGTGTGATTTCATCCTTGTGTACAGTATTTACAAAAACCTCTCTGGCACAGCCCACCGCACACCCGGGCTGCACAGCAGGGACGGTGCCAACTGCCACAGGCCGCAGTGACACAGTTGGAAGCATTTGTGTATCTAAATATAGAAAAGGCATGGTAAAAATATAGTATAAAAGATAAAAACGGCCCAGGTGCACAGGACACTTACCATAGTGGAGCTTGCAGGACTGGAAGCTGCCCTGGGAGTTGGCGAGTGACGGGTGAGTTAGCGGAGGGCCCAGGACGTGACGGGGCACCGCTGTGGACTGTATAAACACTGTCCGCCTAGGCTACGCAAATTTACAAAGACGTATTTTTTTTTCAATAATAAATGAGCCTTAGCTTATTCTAACTTTACTTTTTAAACTTGTAAATTTCTTTTAACTTTCTTTTTTTTTTTTTTTGGAATAACACTAACCTTAAAACATGAACACCTAGTACAGCTGTACACAAATATTTTCTTTCTTTATAACCTTATTCTATGAGACTTTTTCGATAGAAAAAGAAAAATTTTATTTAGAAAAATTATAACAATTTTTATTTTTTCAGCTTTTCAAACATTTGCATTAATAGCTAAAAAACAAACACACACATTCGCTCCACACAGGGTCGGGGTCAGCTACATCATTGCTTCCCCCACACATCTTGTCCCACTGGCAGGGCCTCAGGGCCGCAGCAGGCACGGAGCTGTCATCTCCTCTGATAATAGCACCTCCTCAAGATACCTCCAGAAGCACCTGCCTGAGACTGTTTTACTGTTGTTGTTTTTTTTTTAAGTAGGATGAGTGTAATGTAAAATAACAATAAGAAGTATCCTATAGTAAACACATAAACCAGGAACGTGGCCATTCATCATCAAGCATTGCAGACCGTTCATAACTGTACGCGCACTGATTTTATAGAAGTGGGCAGCTGGGAGGTTTGTTCGCACCAGCATCACCACAGCCCGAGGAAAGGGTCGTGTTCCAAAGTCACAATGGCTACTGCATCTCTTGGCAGTATGAGTCCTTCAACTCCTTTATAATAAGACCTCCATCTCACTTCTGGTAACTTATCGACCAAAATATTCTATGGCACATGACAGTGTATGCACATAATGGAATCCTACCCAGCACTAAGAAGGAGCCAGCTGATGATACATGCAGCAAGGTTTGCTGAGCAAAAAATATAAATAGGCCCAAAGGATTAAATACTGTCGGTGTACATAAAATTCTAGAAAAGTGTGAGATAATTACTAGGGACAGAAGTAAGATGGCTGGTTGAGAGAAAGAGGGGGACAGATAGCAAAGGGGTGTGAGGGCAGCAGCAGTTCAGCCCCTGGTGCAGGACACTAGCTGGGGAGGTGAGGGCAGCAGCAGTTCAGCCCCAGGTGCAGGACACTCGCTGAGGAGGTGAGGGCAGCAGAAGTTCAGCCCCTGGTGCAGGACGCTCACTGGGGAGGTGAGGGCAGCAGCGGTTCAGCCCCAGGTGCAGGACGCTCGCTGCGGAGGTGAGGGCAGCAGAAAGGAGTTCAGCCCCTGGTGCAGGACGCTCGCTGGGGAGGTGAGGGCAGCAGCGGTTCGGCCCCTGGTGCAGGACGCTCGCTGGGGAGGTGAG
>CAUYQV010187196.1:0-33359 GCA_963574575.1 Galagoides demidoff | reverse complement strand
AGACGGAGCCTCAAGCTATCCCCCTGGGTAGAGTGCTGTGGCATCACAGCTCACAGCAACCTCCAACTCCTGGGCTCAAGCGAGTCTCCTGCCTCTGCCTCCCAAGTAGCTGGGACCACAGTTGCCTGCCACAACACCTGGCCATTTTTTGGTTGCAGCCATCATTATTGTTTGGCGGCCCGGACTGGATTCGAACCTGCCACCTTAGGTGTATGTGGCTGGTGCCTTAGCCGATTGAGCCACAGGCACTGAGCCGTACCATTTTATTTTACTATCGTCATAATTCTATTTTTCCTTCCTAATTCCTGTGCACTTCTAGAAATGAAACCTAGGCCCATTGGATCTCCCAGGCACCAGCTGCCTTCAGCATTCTACCATAAATGACCTCCAAGTTGCTAGAGATTCTCCTGAGAACCCAGTACTGGACATCTTATAATCTAAGCCATTATCACCTTTTATCTTCTATTTTTGATTCATAACCTCTACTCAGAGAATCTCAGTCCCTCGTCTCCAAATTTGCTATTAAAGTTTCAATGTTTCCATATAAAATATAAACAATATGTTTAGGATCTGTTGGGGGAAAATTCAATTCTACTTACCACATTCTTTCCTTCATTTTGAGCATCTCGATAATCAGGATTAAGCTAAAAAAGAAAGCAAAATTTATTTTGAATTGCTACTAAAAGCACATTTAAAAGACCAGCAATCTTTAATTCAGTTCATTATTTTACCCTTAACTAAGTTAAATACAAAAACAAGCTAAGAAAGAAACTATTGGTAAATATGACAATTTAAACTATTATGGTGGGCTAGTTCTATCAGTAGTAGGACTGGAGAGTGGACCCCAGAAAGCCTTGAGCAGCCCCACCACCTCCACTGGCCATCACACATTGGGAGGAGCCGCAGCTGCCAAAACCAACCCCAATCACCACGACCACAACCATGAGCAGTGAGGCCGAGACCCAGCAGCCACCCACTGCCCCTGCCCTCAGCACTGCAGACACCAAGCCCTGCAACATGGCTGAGGCCATGACACTCCACCCAGGGCAATATAGTGATACTCTGTCTAAAAAAAAAAAAAAAAAAGTTCAAGTAAACATGCCCTCTGTGTAAGGCAACAAAATAACATGAACAGCTAAAAGGACAATATACAGAGAATATAATAATATAAAAAACATAATAATACAAAGAAGATACTATAAAAAGGAGGAAGGAATTTTTCGATATAAATGAAAACATAAACACAAAATTAAAGTCCACGTTGGCAGCAATAAAAAGCACAGTTAATCTTAGAGAAAATGAGTGAGATAAGAAGTTGAGTAACTACCCCTCAATACAGAGAGAAGACATCAAGGAAAAAGAAAACAGTCATGGAGAACCAGCAAAGGGGACTATCAACAACAAACAGGAAACCAGGGCACTCTCAGGGAAGAGAGCGAGTGGAACACAAGCACTAATCAAAGTCAACAGAAAAGAAAACTCTTTGCAAGGTACAGCAGCTCACACCCATAATCCCAGCACTTTGGGAGCAAAGGTGGGAGGATCATTTGAGCCCAGAGACTGGAGACTACCCTTGGCAACATATTGAGACTGTGTCTCTACAAAAAGATGTATTAAATAGTTTGGTGTTTTGGGTGCAGGACATAACTACTAGAGAGACTCTACCTAACAAATGATACAAGCATTGTATGGTACCTTCCCATTAACCTGAAATTTAAAAAAAAACAGCTTGGTATCAACAGCAAACACCTGTAGTCCTAGCTCCTTGGGAAGCTGAGGCAGGATGATCACCAGGGCCCAGGAGTTCAAGATTACAGTGAGCTATGACTGCACCATTGCACTGTAACCTTGATTTGGATTAGTCCCAAATCAAGATTAAGCTTGCTTTTAGAATCCAAGAATGAAAGGTAGAATGTCAAAGAGTAAGTTAACTGGTCTCCTTTCTACTGATTATTCAAACTCAAGAAAACAAATTTTACATGATAGTGAAAAAAATTCTAGTATAGTTCCTAATGGGGTTTATTCACCTTCTTTAGTCAAGTATCAGTGTCATTTTATCTATTTATTTGTTTTTTTTTGTTTTATTTAAGGAATCCCAGCTTTTCTCTTAAATTAAAAAGAAAAATCCGAGTGGCGCCTATGGCTCAAAAGGGTAGGGCACCAGCCCCATATATTGGAGGTGGTAGGTTCAAACCCAGACCTGGCCAAAAAAAAAAAAAAGAATGTCATTTTAAAAAAAAATCCATTGGCCCAGCACCCGTTGCTCAGTGGTTAGGGTGCCGGCCACATACACCAAGGCTGGTGGTTTTGAAGTTTGAACCCGGCCTGGACAACAACAATAATAAAAAATAGCCAGGCGTTGTGGCAGGCGCCTGTAGTCCCAGCTACTTGGGAAACTCAGGCAGGAGAATCACTTAAGCCCAAGAGTTTGAGGTTGCTCTGAGCTGTAACACCACATCACTCTACTGAGGGTGACATAGTGAGATTCTAAAAAAACAACATCATATTAAAATTTTAACTAAATTACATCTTAAAAATATGCAACCTGTTTAACCAAGGATACGTTATGGTCAAAGTTTCTATTCCATTTAGTACAGAATAGAATAGTTGGTTATAGACACTGTGAAAATAAATTCATGCTGGAAACCAGGACGTGTCCATCACTAAAACATGCACAAAAACAGGAATTAATGTCCCTAATTCAAATGTAAAATAATCTGTGCCTTCTGAAACTTAGATCATAATCTATCCCAAAGAGAGTGTTACTTTCAAAAGTTCAGTCTTTACATATTTCACTGCTGAGGATCACCCACCCCTGATTAAGCTGTGTAGGGAAACAAATTCCAGATTGTTCTATAAGGAAATGCCACAGACCTGAAGAAAGACCACCTAACCCCCATGGAACTCAGTGTCTTCATCTGCAAAATGAGAAAAACTCTACTACTAACGATGTGTGTATTTTTCGGCAATACTAAAGATGGTACCAATCATTTAGATTTTGCCTCATCTGTGTATCACAAGCTATAATGGTTTTTTAAAATAATTAACATGGAGTGATTACCTCAGTAAATTCAGTAAAGTATAAATAATAATAATAATGAGAGGGAGGAGAAGGGAAAGGGAGAGAAAAACTGCCCAAACAAATCTATGTCTATATACACTTACCATTACTAGGAAAGGCCTAATAAATACATACTTTAAATTATATGCTGCTTCTTTCTCTAAATAGAACAGCAGTCATTCTTAAAGTAATGGACTAAAGATGAATAGGAAAAAATAATATTTTTAAGAAAGGGGGAAAAGATATGGTCGTACGAATCTTTTGGGACTAAAAAAAATGTCCTCATGTTAAAAAATAAATGATAAATCTGGCATTGGAGAGCTAATATGCTATTCAATCATTTATTCAATAAATATTAATAGAGCAACTATAATGGGCAAAGCATGGTGGTATATGGTATTCTAGCAAAGACAAAGAGAAGACGGTCCCTGGCCATAAGACCTTACAATCTAGGAGGGAAAATAAGACATAAGCACAGTCAGCTGTAATACAAAATAAAATGTGACAAGGGGTATAAGACAGGAATGAATAATTTATAAATAATATAGGTCAGAGGAAGGAGGGATCTGTGGTGGGCAAATTTATTCACAAATTATTCATGGAGAAGGTAGCGTCTGAAATAAGCCTTGAAGGATGGGTAGAATTTTAACTGGCAAGAAAGGAAGAGGTGAAAAGAGCAGAGCTGGGCAGCAAATGCCACCTAGATGAGAAAAACGAGATTTGTCGAGAGAAGCCTCACGGATGCCACTTATGGAATATTTTTAATATGCTTTTAAAGGTTAATTCATTTAACCTCACAATTAAGCTCCAAGTCAGGATTCTCGGCTCCAGTTTACAGATGAGGAACCTGCAGCACGTCACATGAGGTACCTTAGACAATGTCACAGTGCTTGGGAGTGGCAGGGCAGGAGGCATAGGTCTGAGGATTCCAAAATCACATCTGTTCGCTCAGATACACACTGCTTCCCCGGCCTCCACAGAGCGGAGTGGTGTGACCCAAGGTGGGAAGGAAGGTCAGCCCAGACTACTGGGGCCCTTAAACCATAAGCTAGTGCAGTGTTTTTCAACCTTTTTTATCTCACGGCACACTTGAACCTGTAGTTATACTTCTGTAGCACACTTAAATTATGTTGATCAAAAAAATCATTAAAAAAAATTACTTACTATGCTTTGAATTTCTTTTGACAATAATTTAACTAGTGATCATTAAAAATTTTTGCAGCACATCTAAGATTCTCTCATGGCACCGTGAGCCTCAACATTCCAGCTGAAAATCACTGGGCTAAGGGTTTGCATCTTATTCTGAAGATGTGAGGCGACAAAAGGGGGAACATAACCAAATGCAGAGGTTCAAGGCCGAGGCAGAAGGGCCCAGATAAAGATAAAAATGGTGGAATGGATAGGAGAAAATAGATGTAAAAGATTTTGCAGATAAAATCAGTAGACCCGGAATGTGTAAACTGCGAGAGGAAAATGTGTATTGTGACTCCTGAGTCAGTCAATCCTGAACTGAGGTAAATTTATTGAGTTTGTATGGCAAGTAGCATATCCACGATCAAATTCATAGCTCCCTGCAGCCAGGGAGTGGGTGACAGAGAGAAAACATCAAGACCCACTACTAATCTTTGCAATCTTCTTTTTTTTTTTTTTTTTTTTTTTTTTGGAGACAAAGTCTTACCCTGTTGCCCTAGATAGAAGAATGCTATGGTGTCATCAAAGCTCACAGCAACCTCAAACTCTTGGGCTCAAGTGATCCTCTCGCCTCAGTCTCCCAAGTAATTGGGACTACACACACCTGACACGACACCCAACTAGTTTCTTTATTTTTAGTAGAGATGAGGTCTCATTCTTGCTCAGACTGATCTTGAACTCCTGAGCTCAGCTTAAGCAATCCACCTGCCTTGGCCTCCCAGAATGCTAAGATTGCAGGTGTCAGCCACTGCACCTGGACTGCAGATTCTTCGTTTAAATGGCCAAAGAGGAACAGAAAGAAGTCAGGCATGGTGCAAAGTGGTGGAAAGAGACAAAGAGGGAAGCATCATGAATACATAGGCAATGAAAGTCATGACTGGACCACAATCAAATGGAGGTCAAGGGCACCTCAGTAGCAAGAAGACCAGAAGCTCAAAAGTCCACAATACGTGTTCATTTTCTTATTAGAAAAATGTTACTTTTTTATAATAAATGTATTTGATTGATTTTTATTGTATATGTCATTAAAGTCATAGTCAGCATGGGTATATTTTAAAATAATTATATTTGCATGTTCAGAGCCAATCTATTTTTCTGATTAATAAGTCTAAAAAAGAAATGGGAAAAATAATCTTCACTGAGTGTTTATGTGTGGCAGGCACAATTTATATATTATGATATATATTATATGCATATGCAGAGGGCATGTTATAATGTGTTGATTTGCTATACTTACGTATATATACACACATACAAATTAAGCCCTTTGAATATAGTATGGTTGATACATTTGGTAAAGAACTAAACATAAAAACATGAGATATTTACAACTAAAGCCCTAATACTCCTAAGATTCTATGCTAATGTATAGTTTCGTGAGTTCTAAGTTCTTAATTAATTAAATCTGAGGCGTCTTGGAAAGTTAGGAAATAAGTGTTTACTGCCATCTGGTGGAAATTTTGCCCATCTACAAACAAATAAGCTAGTCTTTCAAAGGGCAATACAAAATCTTTAACAGTAAAATTATTTTTTATCACTCTCTAGTTTTCAAGAGGATCATTAAAAGTTGTCCTTTTAGTAATATCCAAAGAAAGAAAATGTAAAAGGCAGGAAATCATCAATTGTGAAGCTTGATTTACAATTCTTCCCATGATTTATAATTTGAACCATTTACCAAGGCTCCCATAGTATCTTATTAATAACAGGTAAAATTACTTTTTCCCTCATGGTCATATTTGTGACCTCACCTGTACCACTAAGGTAACACAAGTAAAATACCAGTGATGAAATGCTGCTGAGTGTGCTGACAGCTGTGCTGTGTATTAAATACTCAAAACTCGATGAGCGCTTACCTTCCCCTCATGTCACACATGCCCCACAGAAACTGACATTAGAAGGGAGCCAGTCTAGTAATATGGTTCTGTATTATACCGTTAGAGGTAATAGTATTGAATAAGGGTCCAGTTCTAAACTTTGGTTCGCTTTAGTATCTTGGAGAATAAAACTTAAACCATGTTAAATCTTACAGTATCATCCTAATCCCTGGATGTTTTCCTTAATTCACGAAAGCAGAGGCTATTCTCAAGTTGCTTGCAAGGTATGTGTTTCGTCTTTGTAATCAGACTACAGATTCTCCAGCACATAAAATAGTCTAACTTCCTTTGGATAATGTCCCCTTCACAGCCAACTGGACTTACTACATGTTTCTGAATAACTTAACCACCAACTTCTTAAGTCTAGTTAGAGTATCGTATTTTGGTACTATGTATATAAAAGTAAATTTTTAGGTGTTTTCCTCATCTGTGATTAGAGTTAAGATTATAATCCTTTAAACTTACTGTAAGATTTAGCATGGTCACCTAGAGACGTTAATACTTTTAATATTACACAAAAACTGGTATCTCAGATGGGTATGCATGATGAAAGTAACCGCCAAAGAGGTCACAATGTTTCAGAGAGTGAGTGAATATAATTATTCTGTAGATAGCAAACTCTTACGGGACAAGGACCATGTTTGAACCTCTTTGTTTTCTTCACAATATCAAAATAGTGTTTATACCCAGGAGTCAGTCAATACATGACTATGTAATTTCAGTATAATGTAGATCAGGGTTTCTCAACCTCAAAACTTTTGGCACTTGTGCCAGATAATTCTTTGTCGTAAGGGGCTGTCCTGTGCATTGTGGCATGTACAGTCCCATCCCTGGCCTCTACCCACTAGATGCCAGTAGCCCCCATTCCCCAACTATGACAATAAAAATGTCTCCAGACATTGCTCCAAATCACCCTCAGTTGAGAACCACAAGGCTAGCTTTAAGCCCTCATGACACTGTTTTTGACTTTGAGCAAAATAAATCATCTTTCTGAATCTGAATTTCCTTTTCTATAAAGTGAAATTATTGGATTTACAATAATAATCATAGTCCTTATGACTCATACATTCAATCATCTAATAGTAACTGAAAGCAAATTAAGTGTCAGACGCTGTGCTAAGACACAGGTGTCTAGTGCTCAGCAAAACAGACACGGGCCTTTCCTCCTGGGGAACAATACATACCTCACTATGGACTGTGATAAATCCAAAGGGATTTCCAAAATATCTCGACAGATTTACAGAGAGTACCTGCAGTGTCATTCAGAATCAAAGCTTTTAAAATCCTAAAATATTTTATTTTAATCTATAATGAATACTACAAGACCACAGTTTGAGTTATTACACAACAGCTTTAGTAAAACTCAAGTTTATAGACAACAGAAAACTAAAGTTATTCAAAAGAATCTTTTTTTCTGGGCCAGCTGTGGTGACTCACACCTATAATCCTAGCACTTTGGGAGGCTGAGGCGGATGGATTGCTTGAGCTCAGAAGTTCGAGACCAGCCTGAGTAAGAGCAAGTCCCCATCTCTTAAAAACTAGCCAGGTATTGTGGCAGGTGCCAGCTACTCAGGAGGCTTGAACCCAAGAGTTTGACGTTGCTATGAGCTATGATGCCATGGCATTCTACCAAGGGTGACAAAGTGAGACTCTGTCTCAAAAAAAAAAAAAAAGGAATCTTCATTTCTGGTCTACTAAATTTTATCCAAGGAACTTAGAAAAAATAAAAGCAACAGATGTAAAATATTTTACTAATACGAGGCATGGAGAGACTTTTCAGCTGTTCTCTTAGATAAGCATTCAATATACTCTGCCCAGTTAAGAGTAACCTCACCCAAGATGTGTATTTTATAAGTCATGGGAGTGACCAGCTGGCTGTGTGTCATATCTAATATATGAACTAGACAACATCATGGAGTTTTATTGAAAGGATTTTCAAGTCTCCAGTGAGGTAGCATTTCCTTTGCCAAGACAGTAGGTTATCTTTCCCAGATAAAAGACTCAACAACTAAACTTTGGCCCTAAATACTTTGACCCCTTTAAGCTATCTGAGTGACAAAGAAATATCAGTTCTTGGTGAGGATAATAGTAACAAAACACTATTCTGCATTTTCTCTCCTGGAAAGTGAAGAGACTTAACATGTACTGAATATCTTCTATGTACACGGTGCTGACCATTCCCTATCTTCTTTAAGTCCAGAATAATCCCATATAGTATATGTTATCACCTTTTTTACACACAAGGAAACTCAGGTCCAGAGAGGTTAAATATTTGCTTAAAGTCAGACAGATTGTAAAACCGTATACACGGGAATTTTTTTCCCCACTACTCTCGGCTCTCTTTGTCACACCAGCCAATTTAAATACCATAAACTCAAAGGCAATTCAAACATTACATAATCCTACACACCAGGAATGCCTAAAGCACATCAAAGCAATTGTTTTATGTCTATTAAAGGTGGAAAAGCCATGGGAAGCGAGTAACGCCCTCTATATGCTGCCCTTCTGCTAGCTACTTCCCTTTAGTGAGACAACGGGGTCATTCTCACCCATCTTATTATTTTAATACATGTTATAAAAACCATTTAATAAGAGTTTTAATTTTCCCCTTAACGCCTACTTTGTCTCTCCCTTCCCCTACATTCTGATTTCCACTAAATACTCTCTTGACAAAGTCACAAATGATTGCATTCTTGCCAAATGCTGTAAGTAGGCTGTGTGTCTGATCTTTTCAATGGCACTCCCTCTTTGTGAAACTCTACTCTCCCTTGCCTGGCATTTGTGATTCAGCCCATTTGATTTTCCAGTTGTTTCTTTGGCTTCTTGGGTTTCCAGTCTTTTGTCCACCCTAAAAAGATGATGGTCCTCATGGTTCTACCTTCGAACACGTTATCACACTCTTCAGATGCCTTGATGGCCTTTATCTGTGCAGTGAAGGCCCACGTCTACTTTTTCAGCCCATCTTAATCCCCACATTTCTAGCAGTTGTGAAACCTGTGCCTATTAGACATCTCTACCTAAATATTTTACAAACTTAATCAAAATACAATGAAATGCTTCTCTCGCCAACTTGGCACCTCTTCCCATTTTCCTCAAACTGATAAATGACATCACCAGTTCTCTAAAACTGGGACCCTACTCTTAACCCCTAACATTCCATGAATTACCACTGCATTGATCCCATTTCCTAAAAATGTCTTCAAACCTTCCCCTCCTTGTCATCACAATGTCACTGCCTTGACTCACCTCCTCAAAATTGCTTGAAAGTATTGTGCCTCTATTCCACCCCACCCCCTAGTCTCCCTTCCTCTAAATTCAATTTCTTCTAGTCTCTTTACAAAGGCTCCCAAGCAGTACTGTCCACTAGAATGTTCTCCTTGGAAATATTCCACATCTGCACTATCCCCTGTTCACTAGGGGTACCTATAGAACAACTCGAAATGTGGTTGTTATGACAGAGAAACTGGCTTTTTAATTTACTTAATTCTAATGACGTTAATTTTAATTTAATAGAAAACATGGGGCTAGAACTGTATTATACTGTATAGTTGGGGAATGGTCTTCTCTCATCACAAATGTTATTTCTTACACTCTTCTTTATTCCAAATACAAACCCATTCTCCCTAATACATATGGCCTGAACTTACGGCCCTATCGCTATCTGCCACCCTCCAGCATCACTTCCAAACTCACAAATAATTCTAGGAGGTTGCAACTCAAAATGTTTGGACCTTCTGTCTTACATGGATGATGTGAATAATGTTTTGAAATTAAAGGCCTCGGCATTTTTTAGAAGCAAAATGATAAGAGGATAATCATTGCTTCTCAACTGCTGTCAGAGGCTAGTTACTAATTGGAAATCAATTTTTTAGCCGGTGATGGTGATTACAATCACTGTGATTTGGCCACACCTCTAGACATTTTCACACCGGTAAGGACAAACATCCTGAGGATCGTTGCCAGGATCTTGTCTGAACTTAGCTGACATAAGAAATATAAAGCTCCAGCTTATGGATGTCCGGATTTTGAGGCTACAATTTCTACTTTGAGAATGCTACACAGGTAGCCTATTCTGTTACATTAGCTAAAGTGAACAGAAAATAAATTCCTAGCTTTCAGTCTTCTGATAGGAATTTAACGCTTAATTCTCCTTCTCCCACCTGGCTATAAAAAAGACATTATCTAAAGTATAAAAGGTCAAAAAAGGTCCTCCAAATACACAAGACTCCTTAGTGGATAAGATGGCACCTGGCATTTTAAGCTATATTCTCTAGAGAGAAAATAAAAAAGTCTTTCAAATTCTTTTCAAGGAATAAATTGCTTTCTATTTTTCAACTCTTAATTCATTTATGTATGTATTGAGGCCTTGGATCTTCATAAAAGTTAATGAACAATTTAATTGTTAATAATCTAACCATTTGGATGCACAAAATGATAGAAGTCTTAACTATAGAAATTAACAAGGAAAACTTGTATACATCATGTTGCTTTGCTACAGTCAATCAGTGGCTTAAAAAGCTATTGAATGGAAAGTGAATTAGGAAAAAGAACCATTATTGTGAGATTCAAGAAGATTTTAATCCTAATTTCTTATCTTTTATAGGACCTCTAGTTAGGCTTTTCTGTTTATTTTTTAGACAAGGTTCTCTATCGATGATTTTTGCTTCAAGGGGTGTTTTTTCCAAAGGATTACTTCAAAACTCAAATGCTATAAATAGCCTATATACTTCAAAGTATATTTCATTTAGCTGAACACTAAGTAATGTGGTAGATATTTATAAAATATAATAAAATTAATCATGCCAGATCACTTACAGGGTGCTTACCTGAACCACACCTTCTGGCAAGCATTTTGCCTCATTTAAGTCTCTTAGTAAGTTAAGAGAATTAGAAAAATATTTGATTATCCCTATTTTTTAGAAGAGGAAATTAGAGCTTAGAAATATTAAATGGCCTGAATAGAGCTCCAAGTGCCTCTCACATACAAATCCTGAAATCTCCTTCTTCCATCCTCTAATTTTATGGAAGCCTGAATAGCTTCTTTATGTTCATTCTTTCAAAAAAAAAAGAAATTCATCAAATGCTTTCTAAGAACCCTACACTGTTCTAGGTGCTGAGGGCATGGTGGTCATAGAAAAAAGAAAAATCCTTGCATTCAAAGAAGCATCCTACTGACAGATAGAGTCAATGAAATAAAACGTAGAATAAGTAAGTACTGGGGAGAAGATGATTACAGGCTATCATTTAGATAGGGACCAGCATGCTGATAGGACCTACAGAACCCACACCCTGTCCCACACTTTTTCCTTAGCAGTTCTCCAGCCACACCTCCTTCCTTCCTCTTCCTCACATCCAAAACCAATACTTAGAAAAGTAGCAGGAAAATTTCTAAGAACACATTTTGGTTTGACTCTCAAAAAAGGAATAACTCTCTAAATTAAAAAATAGAAACAACTGAATAGAGTAGTATGAACGAAAATTTTCGTACATCTGGAAAAGAATAGTTTCCAAATCATTTTTAAATTAAATAACCGAACTTCAATTAAATCATTTCTATAATTCCTACGCTGTCATTTCTACCCAGCCTTCATATCTATCTGATTCCACATACAAAGGTCTTTACATGTTCTTAACTAATTTTACTGATGGTTTTAGGACAGTTCAGGGTCTCAGGAAGAAAACCCTCTCCTTTCTAATGGTTTGAACAATAAAAGCAGACATTCTGAAAGAGTGAAGCTAACTAGAAAATTCTAGGCCACATTACACACAGGCAAATCAGATGTTCCATTCCATGGACCATACAGTGTAACAGCTGCAGGGTTTTGATGTTGTTATTCCCATTTTTAATACTTTGACTAATATTTATATTTTCAAAATAATTTACATGCCAATCCAGAACATTATAAGCAATAATACAATTTTTTAAATGACTGCTACCGCAAGTAGAATGTCTTCTCAAGAACTCAACTGCCTTTCTGACGACTTCAGAGTTGGAGACTTAATAGTGCTATATCCGTGAGTCTTACCTCTGCAGCTAAATAGTTTCCAGTTGCAAGATGTTTAAATCTGAACAAGCTGTTCCACTGGCCTGCACCGCCACGGCATGGGTCATGATGAACCACCTGCAAAGAGAGCAATGACAACATGATACTCACGTTTCTGGCAAGCAAGAGTTTACATGTAGTGCCTTCGTGATCATGCCGACCTGTCAAATCTATGTTTTCATGAGCACACAATGTGGCAGAACAACAATATTCCCCATAAATGATCAAAAGACATGTTAGAACAGTTGTTAATTCACTGCACATACAGGACACTCATGCCTTACATCTGCAAATACAGCCTTACTCAGAAAGACATGTTTCCAAGACAAAAACTGGAAATACAACGAGGTGTCCCTCCATTTTTGTTATCCAAACATTCATTCCACAGATAGTAGTATGAGCCTACTGTGTGCAGGTACTTTTCAAGGCAAGAAGGACACCGCAGTGGATAAGACTAGAGCTTTCACTGTAATGGAGAAGAGAGAGAAACAGCAAAGAAATCAATGAGATTTGACAAGTGCCAGGAAGGACACAAACAGAGCACATGACTGAGTAACTAGGGAAGGTGACTTTAGGTAGATAATCAGCACAACAGCTCAGAGATGACATGTCAGCAAAACTGGGAGGATAAGGATGAGACGGGCATGCAGGAGATGGGGAGATTCCAGGCAGAGAGAACTGCGAAGACCAAGGCCTGGAGGTCTGAACTAACTTAATCTTTGGCCCTTTCCATACATACTTTTACGACTAGTACCCTGTCCTCTGATACCTGTCCTTTGAATTGGCCTTGCCCAGTGCTGAGCCACCAGGCTCACTGGGACTGAAAACAATAGGTCTGATGCAGCTGGTGCCACCATTCAAGGCAGCAGAAGAGCTCAGGCCTTACACTTAGATGACCATGTCTGACCCCCCTCGGCCAATTACAACAGTATGATCATAGCAAGTCATCAAACATCTTCTAGCCTGGTTTCTTCATGCACAAAATGGAGTTAACTCACAGGATTCTGGTGAAGATTAAATATAAGGCACACCAGAGTGCAAGGGTAACGTTCCATTGTCTCCCTCAGCAGATGACCTTCCTTTTGTCAGTACCAACACCCTTTGGGTCCTGCTGCAGCCTCAGATTCTGCACTAATATATTTAACTTTCTCATGATGCCTTTTGCTAGACTCTAGTTGCTATGTCTCCCCTTGTGAAAATACTCCAAAGTGCCTGAAGTCTTACAAAATGTTCCCTCTGTGGCCAAAAACCCACCCATTCTCCAAGGATCAGTTTTCAAATCAAACTTCTACAAATCCTTTGCTAATCACACCAGCCACTAGGATCTGGTCAATATTTGAACCTGTACTCCTCTGAAGGAGAGATAGCTTTAAAAATCTATAAAATCTATTGCTTGTCTCCCACATGGCACACACACGTACATACATGCACGCACATGTACACACATGCACACACGCGTACATACATGGACACACACATACACACATGCATGCACATGTACATACACACTTTGTATATTAACAGCCTGAAGCTACCATAGACCCCAGACTAAGAAATACTCTCATCTATATTAATAAGTCTGGCAATGGCAGTACAATGCCCTCGGGGACATTTTGGAGGTTTGGAAGGGTAGGAGAGTGTTTTCATTTCTCACTAGGACTTGGGGGGATGCTATTGGTGTCTAACACACAGTGGCCAAATCATCCTATGACCTGCGACACGCAGGGAAGTCCAGCCTGTGCTTGGTGAAATGCATGGCCCTCAGGACCTAACACCCATCTAAGTGATCCTCTAACACGGGGGCTGAAAGCCTCACCCAGTGGGGTTCTGAGGGCCTTTCCACGAGAGTGAAAAGTAGAGGAAGGCGGGAGGGAGGCTCCTCACTTGGCTGCCGTGACAATGGTGACAGCTGACAAGTGCAGGCTCCATCGGTTGGGATGGGTGAGAACTCCACACCTGCAGCCTCAGAGGAGGGGCAGGAGTCAGTGCCTTCACACAAGCCCACATCCCCTGCTCTTCTAGGTCTCCACCTCCAGCGCCCCCCCCCCATTAAACACCTCTCTGCTTGAAGTACCTGATGCCCACACTGAGCACAACACTCAGCCCTCCTGCCCAAAGCCTGACTGTCACAGCACACAGGAGAGAAACGTCCTGCAGCCCGCCAAATCTCCTCCAGAAACAAACCCACCCCAGGTATGAAGTAGTAAGACTTCAGTACATAACCAAACAAAAGCATGTTTACATCAAGTTGTATGAAAGGTGTAAAACTTTAAAAGAAATAAAAGAAATTCACTCTGGAGAAGAAAGTTTAAATAAAGTAAAGACATTATCTCAAAGTTATTGAGCCATTTATTCACTCCCTCTTCTGACTGTTCAGCGTATCACAGCATTTCTAACCACGCATTCTGACCCAAGGAGTTTCAGAGCAGTGGTATGGGTGCAGCAAAAGCTAAAAAACTAAAAGCAAATAAATGAGAGAATTTTCAAAACTCCTTTTAGCAGACTAGACCAGTATTAAATAGGGCAGAGACACACAAAATGCAGAGAATTCCTTTCATATTGCTGCTATCCCCATGTTTTTGAAGTTTTTGGAAAACAGTGATAAGAAACATATGGTATGAAAATGCATACTTTATGTATTTATTTTAGAGCTGCCTGTTATGTTGGGGTCTTATCCTGATAAGGAAGGTAGATATCTGGGAAGGTTTTTTTTTTCCTTTTGTTTGTTTGTTTGTTTTTGAGACAGAGTCTCACTTTGTCACCCTCAGTAGAGTACTGTGCCATCACAGCTCACAGTAACCTCGAACTTTTGGGCTGAAGCCATTCTCTTGCGCTCAAGCCATTCTCTGGCTTCAGCCTTCCAAGCAATTGGGACTACAGGTGCCTGCCATGATGCCCGGTAATTTTTAGAGCCAGTGTCTCACTTTGGCTCAGGCTGGTCTTGAACCTGTGAACTCAGGCAATCCACCTGCCTCAGCCTCCCAGAGTGCTAGGATTATAGGTGTGAGCCACTGTGCCCTGCCTTGGGAATGATTTTAATGCAGCCTCGTGTACTATCAGCTTTGGTAGTGGTGGTTCCGAAACAGAAGATAAGTTATTTTGTACTGTTTCATGTCTATTCTAAATCATGTCATACCTTAGAGAATTATTTTGATGTAACATTTATAAATAAGGCTATCTCATTTGCATAAATATTATACTTCATTTTCTCCATTTCAATAGTCTGCAATTTGCCTTGTTATCCCTACTTCAGTGATGAATGTTTCCCTTTTTATAATAGTGTGCAAGTAAGTTTGTCCTGTTATTACATCTCCAACCTCTAGCAATTAGTCAAGGGCCCCCATCTATCTACACTTTTTCATTTTACTGTACTTGTATAGAATATCCTCAGATCTCTTCTTTAACCACTTCCCCCAGATCCAAACATATCTATCCAAGATAGGCATAAATAACATATTAGTGTCAACTGCAGTAGTGATTTACATGTCAAAATACATATTATTTCATTAAAAAGTTATTTTCCTTTTAATTCTCCTCTATATTAGAACTATACTCATTTTTAATCATCAGAATATATAAGTGACATTACCTATAAATTTCCTGTTAGGACATTAAAGGAAGTGTTGCAAAATATAAGCCTTTAAATGTTGGAGAGTAGATGTATGAAGGGTTTGAAATGGTTGAGAACCACAGCTATAGACCTAGACAGCCAGCCATTAAATCAAAATGGAATTTAACAGATGTTGGCTTATTCATAGGTGATTATGTATATCTTATCTCCTCTGTTCTATACAAAGATTCTTTAAAGAAAAATCCAGTGGCGGCTCATGCCTGTAATCCCTGTGCTTTCGGAGAGGCCCAAGTGAGATGACTGTTTGAGCCTGGCAACATATTGAGACCCCATTTCGGGGGGAGGGAATTAGCCAGATGTGATGGTGCCTCAGCTACATAGGAAGCTGAGTTGAGAGAACAGCTTAAGCCCAGAAATTTAAGGTTGTAGTGATCTACAATTGCAGCACTGCACTCCAGACTGTCTCCAAAAAAAAGAATAGAAAAGAAAAGGAAAAGAAAACCATAGCTTACAATTTCTTATTACACTATCATATTGCCCCATTACACATATTGCCCCATTTAAGAAAAACTTTTTAAAGAATGAATAATTTTTAACTAGGAGTCTCCTGACTCCAATAGAAAGGTCATCCCAAAAGAAACTAGCATTGTTCTCTTCAGTGACTGTGAAGAGTTCTGGAATCTACCTCTCTCAAAACCGGGCACCCTACTCTATCTTAACTCCAATGCCATTTGAGGCACATGGCCTGTAAGCTGACCCGTCTCGACAACATTTCACAATCAATTAAAGTAAAATCATACGTATGCCCTTATAAAAGATGTGTGTGAGACACAGACAGAGAAAGACAGAGAGAGACAGAAGGAGACACACCACAGACAAGACAGGAGAAAGAAGTCATTCCTTTCAAACTGGTTCACAGGGATGAAGGGATCTAAGCTGGTTCACAAATGTTATTCTGCTTTACATGTCTATCATAAATGATGCCTGAAACAATAAACAACCGGCCTAGTGAGTCTTATCTTTTTGCTTTAAATATTGGTTAAAAGCAAAAACACAAAAACAAAACAAGACATATATTTACACACCTCTATTTCCCAGAGTGCTTTAGAACTAGTGGCAGAAGTTGCTGATTGGCGCAAGGTTGTCCGAAGGAAAATATGCTGTTTTTTCTCATATTCATCACATGTCAGAAACTTCTCTTGTTCTGCATGAAACAATCTAACAACATCGCCCTAGAAGAAAAGGTCAAGAGATGCTCTATTTCCAACCACCATGGGAACCAACATGAGAAGCAGATGTCTCTTTCTGGTTCTGATACTTAGGGCCTTTCTGCTAGCTATCTGGTTTTTCATGATTTATCTTTACATTTCAAAATATTTGGTGGGGAAGACTCAGAAAAACATTCAGTGAGTATTAAGCTTTCTAAATTATAAACCCCAGTAAATACATAAGTTTTGCATCTAGAATTTCAGTGAGCCCACCTTCATTTCTTTCAGTAATAACGTTCAGGGTAGCACATACTTACTCCTTTTAAAACATCCTCTCGGTAGGAACTATATTTCATGAATAAAGTGATTTTCCAGCTAGTGTTGCAATTAACAGCATTCACCTATTAATGAAGAAATGTTAAGAGTTATACAACCATGGATTCCATAGGACACTGGAAGTTAGTCCGTTAACTAGTAAGAGAAGAAAAACAGCAACTTTGGACAACGAGGCATGTAACCCAATACAAATATCTTCTAAGACCATCCAAAAATGGCAATGGTTAATTGTTATCTACAAGTACTTTAGGAATATTAATTAGAATAACTGCGATTCTACTCCTGAAAATGAAAGAAACCATACGCCTTTTTTTTCCCCCTCTCTGTCGAAAAATTAAAAAATTCATTCCCTTTCCTCTTGAACTTACCTCTTTACACCCTGGGTTGTCAAGAAGTTCTATGTTGCTGGCATGCAGTGGCTGTCCTGCATTCACGGGCATCAAAACAACTTTATCTCCTACAACAATCTAGGAATCAGAGATAAATTGCAATTGAGACACTGCATGGATCTTTGGTGTTATGTGTGAAGCTAAAAATAACTGCACAGGAGTTCACAGTATTGACCTGACACCTGGTTCTTTTATCATCCATACAAATTTTAGTTCAATTCTTTTTCTCTTTGAGGTAAAATACCTTCTAATAAATGATCATATAGTCGTGCTCCATGGTGCCTATCCATCTGGTTTCGTAAAGCTAGTTCAGATCTTTTTTAGTCTCCCATTTCAATTAGAGCATTCTTAAAGTCAATAAACAGGTCATAATCCCTCCGCATGAGGTCTTAGGTCACAAGCATAGCAGAGGCAGAGAGTTAGTGCATTTGCCACCACAATGAGCAATCTACCCAAATATCAGAACCACTTTAAGGACAACTAGAAAATGGTATATGCTTTTATTAGCTCTGCAATAAGAGATAAGCGTGGTCAATGCGATCTTCCCACAATCTCAGTAATGTGTTAAAAATTCTGATAATGTCTAGGTTCAGAAAAGGTAGGATTAGGTAACCTTGTAGAAACATGTTTTTGTTTGGACCTTGAGCATTTGGTTCACACTTTTTTTTTTTTTTTTGGTAGAGACAGAGTCTCACTTTATCACCCTCCGTAGAGTGCTGTGGCATGACACAGCTCACAGCAACTTCCAACTCCTGGGCTTAGGCTATTCTCTTGCCTCAGCCCCCCAGGTAGCTGGGACTACAGGCTCCTGTCACAACGCCTGGCTATTTTTTTGTTGCAGTTTGGCCGGGGCTGGGTTTGAACCCACCACGCTCGGTATAGGGGGCCGGCGCCCTACCCACTGAGCCCCAGGCACCACCCTGGTTCACACTTATTTTAAACATCCAAAATTAATACTGCTCCTTAAACATGGTGTTCATTTTTAAATTAAAATGAAAATTGGTTATGGGAAAAGTGTTCTAAAGAAGTTTCAGTCTAAACTGATTTTCTATTTATGCCATCACACCAATGTCTACTTCATCTTCAAGTATTTTTATTCATAACTCAACTTGTGGGGAAGTGAAGCTATCCTTTCTTAATGATGATAATGAACAGTTTAATTTTAATTACTGAAGTTACTTCTGTTGATAAATTTCTTTAGAGGATATATTACTGTAGTACCTACAGTTAATTACAGAATTGATCGCCATCTCAGAAATTAAAACCAAACCCTCTCTTTGCATATGTTATACCAATTAAATATTTGAATAGGTTAATTGAATAAATTAATGAAAAGCAAATTATGACTCAGTCAATATGAGTAAACAGAACTTCTCCATGTGCTGTTATCTTAATCTAGACCCAAACTTTAAAACATATCATTTCATATTTTCACTACCAGATGATCCATGATATGGATGCAGAAAAATCTACATCCAGTGCTGTAATCACCAATTGTATCTGGAGATTGAAATAGAGAAACCTCAAGCTTACTGAGCAAATAAAGGAAAGCTATTATTTGGTTGGCTGAAATACCTTCTGCTTTGGGCTGGATAGTCTCTATCCATCACCCTACCTTCCATGTCCGATGCTGTGGCTCAAACTCATCGCGTAAGCTCTCTATATGCAGATAAGGAAAGATCATCAAGGAACCGTGTTAAGCAAAAAAACGACAGAGCACAGCAAGGCATACAGGATAGGATCTTTTGTGTAAAAAATGAGAGGAAGAGACTAGGAGTGCATGCACAAAGAAATCTCTCCAGTGGTCAGCTATGGAACAAGGGAGCTGGAACTGGACAGAATGGGGAAAGGGTGAGAGAGAGACTCTTCACAATGTATCTTCATATTGTTTTCTATCTTTGAACCAAGAATTGGTACCTCTTTTGCAAAATTGTAAACAAAAAGAAATAAAAGCAGCATGACATAAGCTTCCAACTCCCTATCCCCCCCGCCAAAAAATGTGTTATCATCCATGACACCAAGGCAGCTCCAAGCTGCAGAGCCATGTAGAGACCTGAGCAGTCATCCACACACTATAAATCACTGAGGGCTTGACACCACACTCTGCCAGTTTTACATTTGGTCTTCCACTTTCTTGACGAATAATAGTACTATTTCATTCTCATATGTACCATATCAAATATTGCTAAATAAAATGATGTGTTGTAACTATGTCCTTCCAATTCAACAAATACTCATGGTAGCGCCTATAGTCACTATTCTAAGTCATACTATTTTACCATAGCTGTGGGTAAAATTCTGGGTCAATCCACATATTATATTTACTCAACCCATAAAGTCTTACACATTTTTGAGAGGTCAGCCATAGAGCAAAAACATTCCTTGACGTCAATGAAACAGCTCCCACAGGTTCATGAGAACAGCATTCATAAGTAAAATCTTACTTTAATTCACTGATCTTCAGGTCCTCACTGTTCTTGACAATGACCACCCTGCCTAACCAAGCTGAATAAAACCTGCAAATGATATGGACAAGATGCCAATCATGAGGAATGAAAAGAACATTAAGTGGCTTGGCACCCACAGTGGTTACGGCATCAGCCACATGCACCGAGGCTGGCGGCCCGGGCCTGCTAAACAGCAATGACAATAGCAACAAAAACTAGCCAGGTGTTGTGATGGGCATCTGTAGTCCCAGCTACCTGGGAGGCTGAGAATCTCTTAAGCCCAAGAGTTTGAGGTTGCTGTGATCTGTGATGCAACAGCACTCTACCAAGGGCAACACAGTGAAACTCTGTCTCAAAAAAATTTAAAAAAAAAGAAATTAAGAGGTGCCCAAAAGAAAATAAAAGCGTATAAGAAATAGTCCCTCTTCTGAGAGAATTCACACCTTATTAGATAACTTGGCAAATATGGAACTTGGTAATATCTTCAGAATAGTGCATCATGGGGCCTGTTCCACACGTAAGCTCAGATGCTTCCTAAGAAGTTGTAAATTTAATAAAGAATATCAGGCTGAAATCATTTTCTGCCACATCCTAGGATCAGCCATTGCAGCCTCTCAAGTGCACAAATATCTTTCTTTTTTTTTTTAATTGCAATTCCAAAAGCATTTCTGTTAATTTGGTGTAAAACCCGTAAGATTCAAGCTGGGATTTTGCTAAAAATAAAGAGGAATGCACAGTACAGTGCCAGCAGCGGGCACCTTTCTTCTGAAGTGGCACCTGAAACGGTAAAAAGAACACCACAGCAGGAACCAAAACACCAGGGTTCTATCTAGTTTCACCTCTGTTTTTTTTAAATAACAAAATCTACTTGCTATTTGAAGAGTTTCCTTCCCCAGCAGTTAACATTTTCTGCTGATTTAAAGAATGTCTGGGCTTTTTTCACTTTTAAAACCCACCATCAAGGTAAAGAAGCCATGTCTTTTTAGGTCAAAATTGAAAATGAAAAATTAACTACTCAATCACGGGAAGACAAATGAAGATAAAATATTTATGTTCTCTGCTCATGGTTGTCCCCAGTGACTTTCCAACAGTCCAACAGCAACCAAGGACTTTCTACACAGTTGGAAGCTGAGAGACCCATGACTCTGCTCTTCCCCTGAAGCCGTTCATCCCACAATTACGCAAACCATATCACAAAAGCGCTCTCCCAGACTAGCTATAATCAGCCTCATCCCTGCATTTCATTTGAGTCACAGACTGTCTCGAATACTTATAACCTAAATTGTAACATAATTATCGCTAAATAGTAAAATATCTTCTTAAAAGTCTTCTAAACATTGCAATTTTCTCTTTTTCATTTAACGTGCTTTTAAGGAAAATAAGTAGTAATTGAACTACCTGTTATAAAGTGACAGTATTTCCAACTGCCTTTAACAAATTACAGTAGATTTATATTTTAGAAAAATGCTATCCATTTTTAGGGAAGAAAATGAGTATTGCAGTACAATTATTTATGTGGCCAGTTCAGGGCTGTGTGTGTGCTTATGCTTTCACAGCAATACACAAAAGCTACACAGTGGCAAAAAGAAACAGTGGGCTGTTTCAGCAAAAAGCAGTGTGGACGGTTGTTTTAGCCATGCTTTATGGAACACATCTAGATAAAGAGAACTCTTATATTGCATTTAACAATTACATTGTCGATTTTCACCGAGACTGAGTGTCTAAGCGATAGGCTTTGTTTTGTTTCTCCAGAGCAACTAATTATTTGCAATAGTTCATTACATTCAACTCTCTATTGACTCTGTAAAGTGACTTAGGAGCAGGGAAAAGAATAGATAGGATAAATAAATAAAGAGATACAATAAATTAATAAAATCCACAGCTAATCTGAAGGGCCCCATTTATTCAATCACTTCACTGCATGCCTTCAGCTCAGATTTTGTTTGTTCTGGTGTTTAATTTTCACGGGTCACCTACAGACAGCCCACGACTCCATGGAGGGCTGGGGAGGTTAACAGGCTTTGCACCTGTTAACCAGAAAGTGCACCCAAAGACACAGGTGTGCTCACAAGCTGTATCATCAGTCCCTGAAGAGTGGAGAGTTGATTGTAATTAACTACCTATAGAAAATAAAACACGCATCATGCTCTCACAGCACACATCACTTGATGCAAAAAAAAAAAAGAAAAAACTCAGATTTATTTTTCTTTTTTACAGAATCCAACCAACACGAGACATAAAGTGCATCACATTTCTGCATGCCATGCTTCTCCCAAACCTTACCTAAGGAAGGGATCCCCAGATAATGTATTAACCAAATTAAATCATGAAGCTTGCAGCCTGTGGAATTGAATTTGTACTTCAAAATTCACTGGAAAAAATAAACTCACTCTAAAAAGATGACATTTCTAAGACAAGAAATATTCTACAATATAACACACTTAAAATATAATCCACGTACTTACTAAGAAAACGCCATCGGAATGATTACACTTTTCTACTGCTTTAAATTCACGTTAATTTTTTTTAATCTCAGCTATTGCTCACCTGACCCCATACTTATAAGGTACACTATTTACAAAAGTTATTCAGTGTCACCCAGCAGTTATTGAGTATCCCCTATGTGCTATCATCTGGTATTTGATTACACGCCAAAAAAAATCCAACTATTGATCCTATGGAATCATTTTCCATGATTTTTTTTTCTCTATAAAGGAACAGAAAATATTCCCCAACTTCTAAAATTTACATGACAAAATGCACATATTCCCCAATGCATTTTAAATATGACTGTCATCAAAGAATAGATGCTGCTTCCTACAGTTCCTCATGCATTACTTACCAATTATGGCTTACAGATGGAAGCAGCTGGCAAAGAGCCAGGAAATGGAATACTGTCGCGGTTCACAGTGTCGCCCTATTAATTCCCAGGGCAGACACCATTTCCTACACATGGCTCTTTTTCCTTACAACCATCCTCCATCCTGATGAGGTAGAAAAGTAAATTCTACATCTCTTCTACAAGTCTGAGCCAATACTAAGAATGCTTACATTCTTTCGCACAAATTCTAGTTGGAAGGTGATTTTCTATTAATCTAGACTTTGCCTTTGTGATTTCTGAGCACAATTTGTACTATAAATCAATGCATTTAACCTAGCAAAGATATTAACCTAAAAATAACATTGATTAAAGACTATAGTTTCTTTTTGTGCGTGTGCTTTCTGGATTATTTTACTTACTAAAAATTGTTTTCTTTATGAACCCACTATTTCCCTCTTAATTTTCTATTTACATACATTGTCACCCTCGCTTCTCAGCTTCCAGAAGGGATGAATATAAAACCAAGACCCTTCATTTCCCGCAGCATCCAAGGACACACGCATGGCATTCTTCTCCAGTAAAGCGGGTAATCTCTTGTTGACAGTCAGATATTTGTTGCTTTTTATATGCAGTAGCTGTAGGGAAAAGACAGGGATTACTACCTTTATTCTTTGGGCTCCTGTTAATCACATTTACATATAAATTTATACATATATACTATCCACATAATACAGCTTGAGGTGGAGATTTTTAAAAGGAGCTGTTTTCAGACTCCATGTTCATCATCTTTCTGACTTAACTTTCTGTGGGTTCCTCCTCACCTCCACTCCCAGTTCTGCTACAGAATGTCATGGGCATGTAGGAAAACAAACCAGGGACACCGCTGAATGATAATCACCTACTGACATAACAGACTGAAACTAGGCTTCCCAAATGAGACCTGGAAGCTCCCTAAACGGCATCAGCCACAAATACAGACTAGGCTAAAGAAAAACCAAGAAACTACAACAATGCCTGAACCCACTTAGTGTTACTAAGCGCCCCTGCCCACAGCCAGCCCTACTTCTTCCTCTGTAAGGAGGCAGGCCACGTGTCCTGAATGGGTTCTTACAACTTCTGCCAGAGGATGCTGACCCCCTCATCGTGTAGATGAGTGAAAAAGAACCATTTCTCAGATTTTGTTTTATCCCATGAACAAAATTTTACCAAAACATGATTCCACACAGCAGGGAAACCAAAACAAGATAACCCTCCCAGTTATGATTACAATCATTTCAAAAATGAATGGTAATTTCAGTACCTGCCATATAAGAAATTATCTCAGAATAAAGGACAGTTCTTTAATAGGAAAAAAAATCAGCTTTTTGAAAAGCTCATTATCACACCCTCGCTTCCCATGTTACCATAAACCAATGGAAAGTATCATGGGCACACCCCGTCGTAATCCACTAGGTTAAAGCACGTGGCTCAGTCCCTAACCCACCAGGCAAACAACTTCACGCCAGGCACTTGACAAGGAACATAAGCGCCACTTGCTGACCCTTCATATTAATCAAAACTAAGTTAAGAGAAACTCCATTTATGGAGGCTTGTCCGAGGGACATGCAGCCCACTCATGCTGCAGCCATCACATTATCTATCATTAGATTGAGTCACACATCCAGGGAGCTGGAGACCCAGCTTCTCTCATCTTATCTCATCAGGCAACTTTGACTGCCTTGTGTCCTGACATTTTGCCACTGGCCAATAACAAAATATCAGCGGATATTATTTTTAAAACCAGCTCTATGAAACACTTCATTGTAGTATTTACTGTAAGGAAGTCACGGCTATTGTTTACTACATTAAACAGTGTCTTCTTTATGAAGGACACAGAAGAAACACTTCCCCAGTCCTATGCCTGGGAACAGCTGTGCTTCTAGACCTCCGATTTGGCACTACGTATGGCCCCCCCAGACCAATGCTGTAATGTACTACATTTCTCTATGGCTAAGGGGGCAATAAAAAGACTTCGAGACAAAGTTTACCAGACTTAACATGCTTCACCCCTGACTTCAGCTTATTTTGTCCAAACATCATTTTCCCTTTGCCCCCTCATTTCTATTTTATCTTGTTATGTGGCATGTATTTTGGAAAATATCTTACATTCTTTTTGGAACTAGGTGGGGCATATATTAACAAATAACCAAGTAAAAAGCTAAAAAGATCTACATGAAACACAGGAAAGGAATGCAGCTGAGATAAATCAGAGCGTGCATACTAATTGAAACAGAAGAACTTCTAATAACAATTCAGGGACCACGTCCACCCCTAAAAATACAACTTGAAAACTTTCCTCTTTCTGCAAAATAAAAAGACAAAGCTCCATATGTTAAACATCAGTCTCAATAATCCAAAGAACTATTTTATTATAGGCCTTTAGGAACTGTTCCCCCATCTTCTGCCTTTTGATATAATAACCTGTGCATACATACAGATAAGATTACTTATTTATATGTATCTATCAGACTTAATAAGTACACTGAATATCAATTGACTATATTACAGTATGTACAATTACCACCAAAGAAAAAAACTATTGTATCTCACAACTTTAATGTAGTTTGGCATTCCTACTCATCTAATAATCACCTCAATTAAGAGAAAGAGAGACTTACTTGTATAACATTACTGTATTTCACAATTTCTCCCAGCAGTTTCTTATTCTCTGATTCATTTTGTTTTTGTTCCAGTTCTGCAGCGTGCTATAAGAAGATTATCAAATATTCAGTATGGAAACATAATAAAGAAAGCACAATATCTGACCAAAAAAAAATGTTTTTAGGAACAAAGACTATTACTAGAAATAAAATAAGGTGATAGATTTACTCTTGTTACTTGGAGAGAAAGAATGGAAGGGAGCAATAATTAAATGATTATAATATAGTGTGACAATTTCTTAATTTATGCTGAAATACAGCCTAAAAAATCTTGGGCCACATTTATGTCGGAAATTTCAGAACAGTACTAGGCTTTTTGGTCTTATAAAATTAGTTCAAAAAGAAATGTTGCACCAAAAAACCCAACCAGGATAGCAGGTGAATTTCAAAAGTCTCAAGGTTTCCAACTCTAAAAGTAAAAGGAGCTTGAATGATGCAAAATTAAGTGCTATCAAATTTATACAAAGCCTAACCTGAAACAATGGTCTTGTAATATTTTTTCCATAACCTCTGAGGGAAAAAAATTAAGCATTATGTCAAGTGACATATAACTGGATTCAATACAGAGATTCTGAATTGGTTTAGCTTTTAATGTGAGGCTTTGAATTATTCTGGCACACCCTAAAATAATGCAGCAGTAATGTGCTACCTACATGCCAGGAAATAAGTGGTCACACCCTATTACTTAAAAGTCCTTCCTAAACGTCAATGTGTTGCCACATCTACTCTCAGTCTCTGTGTACTAGGTGAAGTCACAAAGCTAGAAAGCCACAAATCCATCTTTTGTGATTGTGTTCACGCTCTAGCCTAAGCCAGCCTCACGGAGCCCGGCCCTCACCTGCAGCTTCTTCAGCAAGGCTGCCTCGGTGTGGTTCCCTTGTTTGGCCTGCTTGGCTTTCCAGTATTGCTTCTGGGCAGAATATCGGTTCATAGGGCACACCTTGAAAAGGCAGTCTACAACAGAGCAACAAACAAAAATACTGTAACTACGGCTACTGACATTTCTTAGATTTCCCTTACAGGCTACTTTTCAAATCTTGAAATCCCTGTGTAATAAAGAACACTTAGTCCATCCTCCAGCCCATTCTTAAATTTGCTCCACAACATCCTTTTCAAGTAAATATTTAGACTCAGTTAAAATACACCTTTTTTCATGTGTGTATGTTGTTGTTTTTATTAATTTTAAATTCTTTTTTGAGACAGAGTCTCACTCTGTCACCCTACATACAGTGCCATGGTGTCATCAAAGCTCACAGTAAAGCAATCCTCCTGCCTCACCTTCCAGAGTAGCTGGGACTACAGGAGCCCACCATAACATCAGCTAATTTTTTCTATTTTTAGTAGAGACAGAGGTCTTGCTCTTGCTCAGGCTGGTCTTGAACTCCTGAGCTCCAGCAATCCACCCTCCTCTGCTTCCCAGAGTGCCAGGATTACAGATGCGAGCCACCCCACCCAGCCTCATGTAAGTTTTTTAAAGAATACTATGGCCAGTATAATTTATAAAGAAGTCAAACCATTGGCCCTGAATCAAGGCTAGCAGTTCGCTGAAGCTGTTGGTTTCAAGCAGGAGCCTAAAGAATTACCTTTCTATGGTTGGTTGGCCGTTTCAGAACTTTGGAAATGTAATGGTCAATTCATTAGAAAGAAACCGTAGGAGTCATTGGTGATAAATGTAGGCTAGCACTTATTTGTAGTCTTAATATTAGGATTTCAATATATCCATAAAATATTATATTTATCTTAAGAGGATATTTAAGTTATTCATTAGAATTATAATGCTGTTAAATCTTAATTACAACTCCCCAAAATTACTGTGGGGTTTCAACCAAAATAAAAAGATGAAAAAAAAAAAAAGAAGTCAAACCAATATAATTGTTGTATTACAAGGCATTTGTTGATTATAGTGAGGGATCTGGTCTTATAAAGTGGATGAGATTCTTGATGTGCACTGCCTTATCTACCTGCAAAAGTGATACATACATGTGGTGCTATCTTAGATGGCCAAAGTGATGCGGAAAGTAGAAACAACCCCAGCCCACGATTAGAGTCCGTCATTCCCCAGGTTTCCAAATACTTGGGTGAATATGGTATGGCAATTTGAGAGGCAGCGTGATACGATGGAAAAATAAAGCAAAAGAAAACAAAAACCAACAAATAAAAAAATGAAAATTATAGCCCTAACTCTACTACCAAACACCAAGATAGGAAATCATAGCAGAACACTATGTATTATAGTCAGTGATACCTTTAAGTCGAAAAGAAAAATATGTATTTTCTTTTTAATCAGGAAAATGGAAGAACTAAACAATTTCTCCATATGCACATGATTTTGTATGCTTGTGGAACAAATTACAATCTAGAATAAAGGTCAATGCCTAGTAGTCTGTGATAAAGGAGTAGGAATATAGAAAATTAAAACATTAAGTTGGCTCGGCGCCTGTGGCTCAATCAGCTAAGGCGCCAGCCATGTACACCTAAGGTGGCGGGTTCAAATCCCCAGCCCGGGCCCGCCAAACAACAACGATGGCTGCAACCAAAAAAAAATGGCCAGGCGTTGTGGCAGGCGCCTGTGGTCCCAGCTACTTGGGAGGTGGAGGCAGGAGACTCACTTGAGCCCAGGAGTTGGAGGTTGCTATGAGCTATGATGCCATGGCACTCTACCCAGGGGGATAGCTTGAGGCTTCGTCTCAAAAAAGAAAAAAAAAGAAGGAGATTTGGGTGGGTTCTCATCCTGACTCTAATAGTCAAGTCTTGGGCAATTTCCCAAACCTCTGACAAGTGGCCTTGCCCCCTCCTTATGTGGCCTCTAGGATGCTCCTGCCCACCCTTCCCTTTCTATCTTCTTTCTCTCTCCTTTAATGAGGGTCTGATGACTCCAACCCTTGCCTGGATCCCTACCTCCTACCTTGTCTCAGAGGCTTCCTTTAGTAAAATCCTTGCACATATAATTCCGTCTTGCTGTCTGCTTCTCAGAAGACCCTGATGAACTCAGGACTCCCACCTATGGTTCCAAACACATTTCTTCATTATGCAAAGTCTTCCATCAGAGTCCCCCAATCTTGTATCCATCTCCCTTGCAGACCCAGAATTAATTTTCTCAACAAAGATTTACAAGACTGTTTTGTGCCAGGCACTGTGCTAGATGTGATGGTAACAGTGAGGAACAAGCCAGATATGGTCTCCTGGAGTCCACACGCCAGTGCAATGTTCCTCCTTATCAGAGTTGTACTACCTCATCAAGAGCTCCATCTGAGCTCTCCCTATGTCTACTCAAATCACCCAGCCCAGAGTCATCTGGCATCTGCAGGGCCTCCCTATCAAGACGGCCACTCTGTGCAGGATTTCACTCCTGTGGTTTGGAGACTCTGTATGGCATAGGTGAAAAGATTTTGCAGCTATAATTGAGGTCCCTAATCAGTTGACTTTAAGTTACTCCAGAGGGAATTTATCTCGAGTGGGTCTTACCTAATCAGGTGAATCCATTGAAGAATTTCTAACAGTCAGAGAGAGCAGAGTCAGAGAGATTGGAAGCAGCAGAAGCAGCTCCCTATTGGCTTTTAAAGCAAGCTACTGTGTTGTTTTGAATAACTCAAAGCCCTTTAAAAATGTAGGTAATATCTGTACCATTTATAAACAAAATAAAGCCTTATGATTTATTTTGCATAGATAAAGTGACAACAAGTAATTTAACGCTGCATAGTTAGCTTCATAGTTTCTGCATATTTGGGATGTCCCCACAGCAGATCCATTGCTCATAATTGCCGTTGTTCCCATTATAGGGATCACAGCAAAACCTGCCCTTTTCCATTGGTTGGTTCACTGAAAGATCAACTCATAATTATAGCAGATTAATAACAGAAAGTTTTATTTCCAAATAACATGCACAGGGGGTGGGGGGGAACCACAGCATGATTACCCAATGTCTCAATAATGGTCAGAGACCTCTATAGATGCCTTTTAGAAGGGAGGAGGGAGAATGGGAAAGTATAGGTGCAGTAAGAGGTTCCTAGGAAGGATGCCTAAGTGGAGGCAAACAGATTGACTTGTAAGTTAGCCTGAGAGACAGGTATTGTGTTTTAAATGACTTGGGGCCTGGTCTGCTAGCATTCAGAAAAGGAAGTCAGCAGCCCCTTTTGATTTCCAATCAGTTTATCTGGGTTTTTTACAGATAGAGGGAAGGCCTCTTCCAATGCTTTCTCATCACGAATGGCCTTTAATTCAAAATATTCTTTATGTTAAGTCATATTTTGGGATAAAATTTCCTGAGCTCCTTCACCATTGTTCTCTAAAGGTACTGACACCAGCCTAACTATTATGCTAAGCAATAACATCTCACCATTAGGCTTTAGTAGTTTCCCAACACAGATCACATTCCTTTCACATGGTATTCTTGAACATACAGAAGCTATTTAACATTGAGCTCCTCCTTTATTTTAAGAGACAGAGTCTCACTCTGTTCACCCAGAGCTGGAGTCACAGTGGTGTGATCATAGCCCACTGTAACCTTGAACTCCTGGGCTCAAATGATCCTCTCGCCTCAGCCTCCTGATGAAAAAACACTAAAATTATAGCGAAATAGAGAGCTCATGAAGAAAGTCACAATTGACTTCTATTTGAAATGTTGTTTACACTGAAAAATATGTGAAATTTGATGAGCCTGAATGAATACAAGTGAGGAACCAAATAATTACTGCTGCCAAAGAAGAGAAAGTTGCCCTGAGAAGACCTTCAGTTCTGCCCTTTCCCAGAGTATGTCTCATGGAAGCTTAATACTGAATTAAAGCCTTATAGAAATATTATCAGGGGATCTTGGTCTGGGAGGATGGTTGACCTTTATAACCTTGCATAATCCCCTAAAGGATGCTACCCCCCCTCACTGGGTTCACCTGATTTGTACTTTGTATAATTTATCTCCCACAACTCATCCAATGGAAAGGAATCTCCTGCTCAGAGAAAGTTTTTGCGCTCTACAAATGTAGTGCAGACCTCTCATAATGAGAGTGTGTGTGATGAGAATAAGTTGGAGTCAGTCAGGCTGGGCCAACAGGACACGGCTGGTCTGGTCGGTTTAGATCTTAAGTGACCTTTACCTCCTGTCTCCCAATCTTACTGTTTTATAAATTTAACTCCCACCCTAAAGAAGCCTATTTTGAGTAGTTTAGGAAGATTGATTTAGGAAATTAACTTTTAAATTGGAATGTTGTTTTGGGTCATGACTGATGATTGTTGTTAAAGATAAAAATTAACATGGTTTTTACTTTGAACTTTCATGTATCAAACTGTGATTTTGGAAATGGAAGAACAGAGTAGCCTTGGAGAGGCTACTTTCACTATTCTCCAGAATCACAAGCCTCTGACAAATAAAAGATAGAACAGAGACACATCCCCGGCTCTGCATATTGGCTGACAGTGGCAGGTGGCCAAATCCCCTCCATCCAGTAATATTTCAGCTGAACTAGAACAATTAGGCTGAACTAAAGCAGAACAGAGCAGAACAAAAACAAGAACCTAAACTGGTGTTCATGCATTAGATGCCATTAGTAATATGGAATCATGGCCCCCTATGTGTACAATGTCCCTTACATACTTGAATTATCCTGTTTGTTTTCACTCCACCCCTCCCCAGAAGCAGTAACTTCAATCCCTCTACCATTTCACATCTACATGAATCTTATGGTGACCAGCTGTTGCTCCTCCCACAGTTTTGTGCTGGCTGACAGGGACAATAAACCAGGAGGGGATGAAAACATAAAGGGGCATACAAAAACAAATGACCTGCTTTAGACTGTGTCCCCTTCTCAGTGGGATCTGGGAACTTCCTTTGTGGGCCCTTTTATGGCCACTTCTAGACCTTCAAAGCTGGGGTAGCTGAGACACAGGTAAAAAGAAGGAAGAGGTCCAGCTGGAAACCAAAGCAATTTCCCAGGGAGAAAGTGTCCCGGGGTGGCCCAGTGATCTTCAGTGTTTCCTGCTAGACAGTCTCCTCTTTCCCGACCTCAAAACAACTGTTTAATGAAGGTTTGTTTCATTAAAGGAGGATATTTTGTTTATTTCTTTGTCCTTTTGGATATTACCTATGGGCTCTGAACACATGTGCCAAGATGAAAGAACTGAACAAGCACAGAGAAAGGGTATTTTGTTCTATATCCTAAAGGCAGGAGTGGGGAGGCTCCAAACACGTTTGCACAAGAGTGGAACTACATGGGAGTGGCTAAAGTGGTGTTTCCAAATACTTTCAAACAGGCAGAGTTGCTAATTTGTCTTATCAGATGCTCAGCATGATGAATCTAAACCGAATTCTTCTATCACATGAAGAACTTTTCCCTGGAAAAATCAGAACTCCCACCTTTGTGCAGAAACAATACTGAATGGCTAGCAACAGCTGAGATTGTGTTAGCAAAACACAGATAATACTAGGACTGTGATTTGTGTACAAAGCCAATCATCCAAATGAGAACCATAGAACAAAAATGGTCTGGAACTTTGTAAACTAATATCATAACACGTTTTGATTAGCAAGGTGGTTGGTTTGTCTCTAAACGCAGCTGGATTGATTTATCCCCGTTTACTGTTGTTGCTGGAATTTCTTTCTGCAATAGGCCGTTGGTCTTAGACAGGGGTCCTCAAACTTTTTAAACAGGGGGCCAGTTCACTGTCCCGCAGATCATTGGAGGGCAGGACTGTGGGCCCTGGGAGGAGTCGGCTGCTAAGCAGGACAGGCAGTAGTGGCAAAAACACTGGGTGGGCCAATAAATGTCCTAGGCGGGTGCATGTGGCCCATGGGCCATAGTTTAAGGATACCTGGGGCTTTATACTGTTTTGGGAATTACACTTGGGAAGGACTTGACAGACTTCAATATTGATTAGTGACTGAGTGAGGGTATTTACAAATGAATGCAGTTCTTCCAGCATTAGGGTGGAGGAAGCAGCAGCAGGCCCACTCCAGAAAGGGCCTAGCTTACATAAAATGCTGGAAAATCTGCTTTTTTCCTGTCTTGCTTGTAGTCAGAGAGTATAGTTTGGATTTTAAAAAGTCTGTTTGCTTAGGCCTGGAATATGGGGGTCCTTGTCCAGCTCTGAATGTGGAAAAACTTGTATCACTGTCACCCTATCTGTCTTGAGGTAAAAACTGGGGTTTAGCAGATCTGGGGTTCTGTAAGCTAGGACAGGGAGGGGTTCACTGCTGGAATCCTCCAGGTAGCTTTCTATTTGGAGTTCCATCTTCAGGCTGCCAAGAAGGTCCTGGGGAGAACAAGCGAACTGATCATTGTTGATAAACATTTATCATTTGATTATTTTTAACTGACTTGTTCCAATAGAAAAAGTATCATGACTTCACTGTAGAAAAATCTAAAAATACAGACAAGAACAAAGTAAAAGATTTTTAGTTTTCAAAACTTCCTGTGACCAAACAAACAAACAAACAAAAAAACCTCTCCACTTTCTCATGTACATTATATATCCATTTGGATTTTCTTAGGATATAAATGAAAGTGGCTCGGCGCCTGTGGCTCAATCGGCTAAGGCACCAGCCACGTACACCCAAGGTGGCGGGTTCGAATCCCCAGCCCGGGCCCGCCAAACAACAATGATGGCTGCAGCCAAAAAATGGCCGGGCGTTGTGGCGGGCACCTGTGGTCCCAGCTACTTGGGAGGCAGAGGCAGGAGACTCGCTTGAGCCCAGGAGTTGGAGGTTGCTATGAGCTGTGATGCCATGG
>CAUYQV010187195.1:0-27552 GCA_963574575.1 Galagoides demidoff | reverse complement strand
TAAGTGTAGAATATAAATGTCTTAACACAATAACTAAGAAAAAGACATGAAGGCTGTGTTAACCAGTTGGATGAAAGTATTTCAAATTGTATACAGAAACAGTACACTGTACCCCATGATAGTATTAATGTACACTGCTATTGTTTAATAAAAAATATGTATATTTTTTCATCATAGAATTAATACATATCCATTAAAATTTTTTCAAAAATGGACCCACTGAATCTAGTCTTCTGTCTCTTAGACAGTGATCATTTTAGATAAAAATACATGCTGAGATTCTTATATGTTGTCAGTAAAAAAGACACAGAAGACATAATTTATAATGGTCCCTCTCCTCAGTGAGCTTCAAATGAGTGAGGGAGAGAGAAGAGACATATGAAAATACTAAAAATACATAAATCGCTTAGATAGTGCAGGAAACTGGATCAGGTATATGCCAAGACAGCCGCAAGGAAGCAGATGTGTTAAGGGAGTGTTAGGCAAAGCAAAGGGTGTCCCCTGTGGAGTCAGGCGGCTTCCTGAAAAGAAGCCCTGTCATTTGTTACCATTGGTAAAGGGGCAGATGAAGCCTCAAAGGGGGGCTATTGTAGATGACGTTGATGACGGTGCTAGGGTTGCAGAGTGGGGAGATAGCATTTCTTGGACTGGTGCATTAATAGGAGTGGCACTTTGAGCTAATGCCATTGGGGTCAGAGTCTTTACTTCAGGACAAGGTTTGACACAACCCTCCATCTTAAGTCATTTTCCCACAAACTATCTTAGTGACAAAAGATTGGTATGAGTGGCCATTATAAAGAAGTGAGACTAGAAGAGTACTGTTTTCTATATCTGAATCCCTAAGCTAAAACCACCAACACAGTTCAGCCATTTTATCCCCTGGAGAAAAAACTAAATCAATCAATGCAAAGGATATGTCCAAATCTCTAAAGGGTCTGGTTTCACAGGTCCTTTTCAAAGTCCTTAACTTTCAGTTTTCACTAGAATCTTAAGCAAATAGACTATGAGGTTAACATTAATCCCCTTGTAAGCTTGGATTTCTAGGGGAAAGATCAAAAACAACTCAAAACTTGGAGGTCAGGATAGAAATGTATGAAACAAATGGTGACACACCCCCGTTCCAAGCCCATGACGTGACCAATTGAGCATAAAACTTTTCCACTAGGCCTCAGAATGCTTCCCAATACAACCACTGCCAATCAATTGGAATTGGCTCTAGTTTGTGTACTGAAACCTATTTGTCACCCTGGTCTATAGCAACAGATGGTCATTTGCTCACCAAGCATTCTCTACCATAGGGTCACTATCACCTCATCAAGTACAAGTCTTTCTCAAAAGAAGTCATAGGCATTGAGATCTCCTACAGGCCCATGCTGGGAAATGTGAAACGGCAAATCACCTCTTCCAGGACCCACCAGCCCTAGCAACTTCTCCTTCTGAGTGCCTACTGAATTCCTACTATGGGCCAGTCTATGTTCTACACATGGGTGATGCAGAAGCAAACAACATAGGCAACAATTCCTGCCCTTGTGGTGCTTATAAATGAGGAGAAAAACACAGACAATAGACCAGGTGAACAAGTGAAATGCATAGGGAGTCAGCTGATATGAAATGCCAAGAAGAACCCAGAAGAACAGGAAAGGGGACTAGGTGGTGGGGAGTGGATTGCAATTTTTAAGAAGGAATAACACCTTACTGTGGAGATAAAATTTGAGTAAAAACCTAAAGAAAATGAAGGTGAAGAATGTATCATGCAGATATCTGGGCAAGAGCATTCCAGAGAGGTGGCCTGAGGCAAGAGCAGGTCAGGGACAGTAAAGAGGTCAATCTGAGTGGACAAATTTGGGAGGATAGCAGAGGTGATCAGAGAAGATAGGAAGTAGGTGGGCATGGGACTGGAGGGTACACAGGTCATAAAGAGTCTCCTTGTAGGGCCAAAAGAAGGATCACAGACTTGTGGCCTCTGCCCACCATGATGAGGTTCCACTCATCATGGCAGACAAATACTGAATATATCATTATAGGTATTTATTCTGAAGATAACAAACAAGGCAAGTTTATAAAGAGGGGGTACAAGGTGCCATGGGAAATCTAACAGGATAACCTGATGACATCTGGTGATCAGGAAAGGTTCTCTGGAAGAGGAAACATCTAAGCTGACCCCTGGTGGGATAAGAATATGGAGGAGACTGCCCAGCAAAAAGGGCAACAGAATGTGCCCTCAGTTTTACCCTTTTGCAAAAAGATCTCTCTGACTGCCACATCGCAGTTCATGCCAACCTGTCAGATTCCAGCATGAGAGCTGGCCTTGTTTATTGTGCGATTGCCTATCTTGAAAACACACTCTCCATTTCTGGTCAAGGGAGCTGCTTCCCCTCACTCATTATCATGAAATAAAGCCTTCGCCTCTCCTCACCTGTCCTGGGCTAGGTAAGTCCCCAGAGATGGTTTGCTACAGCAGGCAGGACGCGTCTGTGTGAGAATTCTTCTCATGGAGTCAGGCAAAGAAAAATCTGTTTTCCTCTATCTGCTCTAGGCTTTTTTCACACAGAAACTCAACAGATCAAAACCGTTTCAAACCAGGATGAAGCCATATGGTTTCCAGAATCACACATTGTTTTACAAGGCTCGATGGCTGAAACTGCCTTTTTCTCTTGCAGTGGAAATGAACCAGACTTTTTCTATTTGCTATTCATGGTCATTACAGGAAGGTTAATTAATTCATTTGTTGCTTAAGTAGATACCATGTAAGGTGTCACAGGTGATCTGGAACATCAAAGAAGACATTCCTTCCTTCTGCCTGAAATCATCTTCAGCCCTCACTTTTTCTCACAAAGCAGTGTTCACAAATCTCCAGGTAGCAGGAATTTGTTGTTGTCTGGTTGTGCTCTTTGTATTCTCAAGTTCGAGGTGAATTCTGTACTCTAAATTAGGCCTCAAAAATATTTCTGATTAAAAATTTATACAGCTCATGACAGCCTCTTTCTAGAACACAACCCCTAACTAATTCATGTTCACTTACCCTGCAGTTTTCTATTTATAATATTTTACAATTTCTGTGTATTTGTATTATAAATTATTAAATGACATCAAGGTTTTTATTTTGATGAGAGAATTTTTGATGAATTTGACAGTGTAATTACTTCAGATCCTGCTCTGGATTGCTGGGAAAATATTTAATTTTATTTACCTCGATGAATAATTAAAGTGTGCAAGTGGTGGGCTCCCTTGCTGTGCCTTCCAGCTTCTTACTTCTGTTTGCTTCTTGCTAATTAAAATAGTGATGCTTATATGTGTAGTGGCTTAGAGAAATAAATTACCAGTGAGTGGGGCTGTGGGATGAGACTTTGGAAACCTAAGGAAGAAGAGAGGAAAGAGGGAAATGATGGGAACCTGGCTGTGTTTTATTTCACATTTTCCTTTCAAGTGCAAGAAGAGGGAAGTGTAGTCTCTGTATTTATTTAGTGAACTACTCACTCCGATTCCAGGGACTTCTTATCCTCTAGCCTCCTCAACTCACACAGCAGAAGTCATGAATGGTGACAGCAACTGACTCCAGGGGAAACCCACCACCTACCAGTTATACTAAAGTTATACACAAAGCCCACAAGTCACTGATTGTCACAGATGCTATTCTGCTAGGTCTTCGGATCACATCTTTACATGATTCCCATTTAGTTATCATATAACTCTGTAAGTAGTTATAACTCTATAAGTTGGCATAAGGCCAACTTCAATATTCTTACCTGAGGATGGAGAAAGTTCAGGTCCAGTTTGACAAAATGACCCAGTCCTGCCTTACTCACAAGGATAAAGACCCAGGTTTCCTAATAATTTTACCCACTGGGATTAAGGAAGCAAATGAACAATATTTTTCCTTACCACCTGCACCTGACTTTAAGCAATCCAAAATAATAAGCATGTGATTAGTCATTCAGAATATCTTATCAATAAAATATATAGACACGTATGTGCTAAAATACACATAAATGCTTACATGCCCTGATACCATTGGAAATAGCAGTGAACTATAGATCAGTAGTAGCTCTAGAGCCAAATTCTATTCAGGGCAATATGGAAAAGTTGCCGTTTTACCCTAGACCTCAGTTTCCTTTTCCAAAAGTGAAGACTATAGTGGTAACTCATCTCATAAAACTATAAAAATGTCTAATAAAATAATACAGATTTGCAAGGGTGTCCAATCTGGAGCCTACAGGCATATGCTGATTTCAGAGGATATATTTTGCTTACCTGTGGTGTCAGATATCACAAAAAGTATGCACAGACCTTTTTACTGCAAATTAACTTTCCCTAATGTTTGTGTATTTAATGTGTGGACCAAATATCTCTTCTACCTCCATTGTGAAGCAGAAGACAAAGAAAGGTTGGACACCCCTGGTGCAGAGGACAAACTCAGTCAATCCTAGCTAATGCTACTGTTAGGTAACACAGAGAGTTAAATACGAAATCTATCAGGGGCACTGACCACATCTTGGTTGTCTTTGTGTCCCCAGCCCCCTTCATAATGCCTGGCATGTTGTTGGTGCTCATTTCAAGTGTATTCAATAACTTGGGCGGCTGGTGGAGTGACTTTCAGCTATTTTGTGACCAGGCTGAAAGCCCCTAATTGCATCCTAAAGTCCTTGAGAGCAGGACATTACCTTGTTCTTTCCACCGATCATGATATTGCTTGAACACAGATGATGCTAAAAAATGCCTGCTGATTTTTACTGGAATAGAATACCCAGCATCATCCACACAGAGCCAGTAGAGTTTGGCAGGAGCTTTTCCCGGGAGTGTTGCCTGAGGCAGGGGCTGTAAAAATCCTGCCAGCACTGAGGCTGTCTTAGTAAAGAACAGGGCATTGTTTGGGGCCAGAACCCCTGGTGAGCAAGGTCTTTTCCAATCAAAGGCCCAGTCACTGGGCTTGTGTTCCACAAGCCCCTGGGGCCTGGCTCTCATTGTGTGGTGGGGCCACTGGGGCTGGGGGGACGCCTACCTCCCAGACTGTATCGATTAGCTGCTCCATCTGCCACTCTGCAAACAAGCAGTGCAGTCCCCCATTGGAGGAGAATGTCACCCATGGTAACAGATCCTCACAGCTGGCGTCTGACCACAGGACCCTCTGGGAGGGAATAATCAGATCCTGAAAAGCAGTCAGCCCACACCAAGCTAAATGCAAAATGAAAAATAAATAAATGTCTATTCTAATCTCCTCCCTCCCTTCTCAATCCTCACTTGGAAGAGATGGTCCCAGAGCACCAGACATCATTTGCAAGTTGAACTATTACAGAAGGGGACCAGAAGTCCCCAAGGCAGGTTGCTCTAAGGTCCTAAGTATATATAGTCTGTACGAATCATAGCTCAGGGACTTGCCCTCGGCGGTTCTGAAGCCTTAAGACCACACCAAACCCCTGCTCCAGATACTCCAAGTTCCAATTCTTTCCCTTTCGCCCTCCTTTCCATTCTCTCTTTCTCCTACCCACAACCCTTTCTCTAACCCCCTCTCCTTCACTTGTAGTTCTCTCTACCCAGAACACTCTTCCCCATTCTTTTTTCTCAAATTATTTCTACTTCTCTTTCCTACCTCAGCTTGAACATCTCTCCCTCTGGGGATTCTGACCTGAATCGCCCCCCCCCCAAAAAAAAAAACTATATAAGGATACCTGGTACTATTCACCTTTGCACTCTGTGCTGTCCCTGCCATCCTAGACCCTCTGCCCTGCCAGGTTGAAGGCACCTGAAGAGCAGGAATTTTGTTTGTCAGGCTGACTGTTCTGTTCTCAGCACCTAGCCTAGTGCCTGGCACACCGCAGATGCTCAATAACTATTTATGACATTATTAAACAAGCATTGCCAGGTGCAAAGCAATCCTTACAGGGCTTCTGGACATTATCAGGCTCTAAAGATGTCCACGCCAGGAGTTTCTTTGTCAGCTTCCAGTTATTAAACCAATCTAAGTCAGAAATGAAGGAATTTGTCAGAGGGCACTGGACTAGCTTATAAAACTGAATGAAGGAAAGCTCTGGGGACAGGGCAGTTCCAGTGAACTCTGGGATGGGGAACTCTTTAGGTCTTTCTCTTCTCTCCTCTCTCTGCTCATCCACCCTCTCCCCCTCCTCCCCTCCACTTCTCATCCCTGCTTGTCAGCTTCATTCCCTCAGACTTCCAAAGAGCTCTGGGATCATAATGTTACCACTTTATTATCAGAGAAAAAAATTAGGATTTCTCTCTCCCATTTTCAGGTACAGTATATGAAATCTCAAAGAAGAATTCTATTCTACTAGCCTGGCCTGGGTCACATGCCTATCCCTGGACCAGTCATTGTGTCCAAAGGAGAGAATGCTATACAAGCTCAGTTTGTATCATGTGTCTATCTCAAGCTTGGGGCAGAGAGAGTAGCTAGCTGAGAGGACAAGCTCTATTGGTACTAGGTGCAGTGGGGAGGTGCTAGGCCAACATAAAGGACAGCCTCTTGCACATAGAATTGGGTGGACCCCTTTCCTAAGGACCCCAAAGAAAGCAGAGTGGACCCAAGGAAAATCCAACAACAGACATAAGAGAAATTTAATGGCTGAGCTTCCATGGAAAACTTCTATTGTTTGCACATTGGTTTCCGGAATGCTTACACCACCTACCAGTTATACTAAAGTTCTGCAAGGACAGAGACCGGAAATAAGATCCAATCCTCCTCTCTTCATGCCTTATGTGTTACATCCCCTTTCTGAATAATTTCCTTAATTCTGGTCTCTTCTCAGTGAAGCCCATTCTGTAAGGTATTGCCAATCACATTTTCCTATTTTCACATTCCTCTCCAAGACGCACTAGTTCTCTTCTTCCCATCCACTTAGACTTCTAGATCTGGACTTCAAGGCCATTCCTACCTAAAAGCTAATAACGTGTTCCCTTTGCTCCAGTCTTTGTTTGGGATCATTATGTGCATTATCACGAAAGCCTGTGAAATAGCTACTTTCTTAACTGATCCCCTACTATGTGTCCGACACTGTACTAGACATTTTTCAAATATGTACCATATTCATATACATGTTAACCTTTTGACAGACTCCTGCTCTATAGAGGATTAAAATGAACCTCAGAGAGACTAGGTATTTCACCCACAGTCACACAGCAAATAAGGGGCCAAGCTGGAAATCACGCCACTGTCTGCCTGACTCCAACACCTGATCTCTTTCCTTTTGGCTATGCCATCTCCTAACCTCACCCTTCTTCTGCTGTTCCCTGCAAACAACTCCTCTGTTGTTTAGCTGGTCTCCCTGCTCTCTGACATTGACCCATCTGTTCATTTCCCCCTTCATGCCAGCCATTGCTCTCCTAGAAAGCCTTTTGGAACCCCAGTAGGATTCAGAAGGAAGTATCTTCCAACTTGCAGTCTTACTGACCTTGAGATCCTGGGATGTCCTATACCAGCATGGCTGATTCTCCAGGTATCTTTTCCTTCTTTCTGCAGAAACTTACCTCTCCAGATCCCATCCCCTCACTAACCTACACTGTTATTTATGTGTAGTCTATATACATAATAGGGGATGATAAGTGAAACACTTACATATACTCTCCACATGAGGGGCTCTCAAACAAGGGCCATTTTATCCCTTCAGATAACATTCAGCAATGCTGCTATGCACTCCCCAATGCATAGGACAGCCCTCCACAGCAAAGAATGGTCTTGTACAAAGTGTCCGTAATGCCATAGTTGACACATCACAGATGCTCACTGTTTATTACATTATGCTGCTATTCTACACAGATAAGGGGAAATTAAAAGTCACAACTAGATGTTTCAACTTTTCCCTTTAGTGCCTGACATATGCACCTTAATCTTGGATTCCAGACTCATGAGTCCCCTTGCCTTTTTTAAGCCAGCAGATACTCCTTAATTCTGTGGATGGTTGCAGATGTGAACAATGAGGCATCTCTTGTAGACAGCATAGTATGATGTACTTAAGAGTATTAACATTATTGTATTTCCTGTTTTCAAATCCCAAGTCTACCATTTTCTAATCATCTCCTTGAACAATTTATTTAATCTCTGAATCTCAGTTTCCTCATCTATAATACGGGAATAATAACATACCTGAAAATAATAATCCAAGGAAAGCACATGATACTCTATCTAAAACATGGAGAAAGGTAGCTACTCTTATATTTATGATAGCAATAACCAATTGAGACTTTATGAGGTTTGACAATTAAGTTCACAGACTTTCCACAATGCATTTCCATTGGTAGCGCCATACAAACAACTCAATAAGGTTTCATGACCTTGGTATATCAGTGTCTCACAGCTGTGTTTGTGTCAACATGTGACAGTGTCTTGCTGAGTGGCATTCATTATCATTGTGTGTTTCTGTGTGGTGTTGTAAGAATGCTAGAGCTTAAATTAGAGCAATGAACAAACATTAAATTTCTTATTAAACTTGGCAAGAGTGAAAGTGAAATCAGGGACTCTTTTATGGGAATAATATCATGAAGAAAACAGGAGTGTATAAATTGATTAAACATTTTGCTGACAAAAGGGAAAGTATCACTGATGAAGAGAGGACAGGGCTGCCAGTAATGAGCAGAAGTGACGAAAACACTGAAAAAATTCACTGAATTGTTTATCAAAATCATAGGCTGACTGTGAGAAACGTAACAAACTAAAGTAAATATCATTAGAGAAACATTTAGAAAAAATCTTAACTGAAAATCTTGGTCAATAACTCAGACCTCTTGCATCACAATAGTGCATCAACTCACAGGGCACTGTCTGCGAGGGAGTTTTTTTGCAGTAAATGAATAACTGTATTAGAAGATCCACCATACTTACCTGATCTGCCTCCCAGTGACTTTTTTCCTTACCCAAAGATAAAGAAAATATTGAAGGGAAGAGATTTTGATGTCATTCAGGGTATCAGGATAATACGATCACAGCTGTGATGGTCACTCTTGACAAGGAGCTCCAAAATTGTTTTGAAGGGTAGACTGTGCACTGGCATCAGTGCATAGCTTACAAAGGGGAGTACTTTGAAGGTGGCCATGGTGATATTCAGCAATGAGGTATGCAGCACTTTTTCTAGGATGAGTTCATGAACTTAATTGTCATACCTCATACAATATAGTTATAGCTATGAGTTATTATTTCCTTTTTGACAAATGCACTACTTATTATTTGAACTATGGCCAATCCATAGCTATATTCTTCTACTTTTGTACAGATAAGCATTGCCCCAGATGCAAAGCTGTAGAGGTACAATGGGGAGAGAGTGTTCTGATCAAGGTAAGATGCTTGACATATCTTAGGAGCTTAATGTGCAAGGATGTTGGAGAATAATGGCCAGTGAAACTTAGCTATAGGTTGAGGACAGGTTACAAAAGGCCTGGCTGAGGAGTTAGAACTTGATTCCTCAGGCATCAGAGACGAGTGGGGACTTGCAGCAGGTAAACAGCCTATCAGGTCTATCTTTTTGTGAGACCACTGTGATAGCATAGTGTAAGGTTGCTTATTTCCTTCATTGTTAACCTTATCATTCTCTCCCAACCTTCACTTCAAGTTCAAATGAAATAACTTTGGAATGACAGTGACTCAGCCACATCAACTACTACCCATAATACTATAAACCAGGGATTTTCAACCGGTGTGCCATGAAAGGATCTTAGGCATGCTGTGGATGGTTTTAAAGATCATTAATTAAATTATTTTCAAATGAAGTTTAAAGTATAATAAGCATATGCTTTTTTTTTTTAACTCTTTTTTTGATCAACATAATTTAAGTGTGCTACGGAACTTTAACTATAGGTTCAAGTGTGCTATGAGATTTAAAAAAAGGTTAAAAAACAGTGCTATAAACACATGTCATCTTCCTGAAAGGTTTTTTGGCAGTAGGCCTTAGAATGTGCATATCCTTTTGTCCTGGACATTCTACTTTTAGGAATCTAGCCCAAGGAAATTATGAAAATGTACAAAATATTTACCTACAAGAAAGCTCATTTTTAGCATTATTTGTAAGAATGAAAACTTATAAACCCTAAATGTTCAATAATAATTACCTGGTTAGGTAAATTAAGATATGGTGACTTACTATGCAGCCGATCAACCATGGTGGTGATATGTGGGAAATCAGGTTGCAAAACCACACAGCGTGTGATGCTTTTTAAAGTTTTACACAGACACAGACACAAACCACACACCCTTGTCTCTCTACGTTACAAATGCCTTTGTGTTCCAGCTATTGCCTTCTAGGTAACTTATCCTAAAGAATTAATGAATGTAGAAATAGCAATAAGTGTAAAAGTGTGTGTATACATCCATAAACCCACACACAGGCACAGAAAATAGCAAGGGAGGAGACATGGCAAGGTATTCACGGTGCTTGCGATGGATGAAGGGATTATGGGAGAATTTTTTTCCTTTTTCCTTTCTGGTTTTCCAAATTTTCAGATCTAACGGGGTCATTTATAATATTTATAATGAGAATGTTTTATTTTAAAAAACTAATAAAGGTAAAGAAATTTCATACCCACCAATTAAGCCCAACAGAATTTTATACGATTTCTGATCATATTTTAGTCTTTTAATCATTAAAGGGAGATTATGGCTAAGCCAGTCTTTCAACTTGTTGTTGATTTCCCTTAGATTTCATTGTATTTTAAATGTGATGCATATTGAATTTTGTATGTCCTGAGTTGCCATTACTTGAAAAGGTAACATGTAATTCCTTCCCTCACATTACTGGTAGTCCACCTGGGATAACAATATATGTGAAAGGGAAGCCAGGCCTGACTCCTGATAAAATGCCAAATCATGAAAGACAGCTGCTATGTTGTAAAGAGGTTCAGAGAAGGAGAGATAATCATATATTGCCAGGGTCAAAAAATCTTCCCATACAAAATACCCAGGACCCACCAGGTACGGTAGCTCACACCTATAATCCTAGCACTCTGGGAGGCCAAGGTGGATGGATTGCCTAAGCTCACGGGTTCAAAACCAGCCTAAGCCAGAGCGAGACCCCATCTCTAAAAATAGCCAGGCATGTGGTGGGCTCCTGTAGTCCCAACTACTTGAGAAGCTGAGACAAGAGAATCTCTTGAGCCCAAGAATTTGAGGTTGCTGTGAGCTATGATGCCACGTACTCTACAAAGGGCTACAAAGTGAGACTAAATCTTAAAAAAACTAAAAAAATACAAAATAAAAAAATATACAGGACCAAACACAGAAAGGCAGCAATGACAGAGTTTCAGAGACAGCATGAGGCCAGCTTGACTTGTGCACTAAGTTCTGGTTCCAGGTGCAGATAATGAGGACAATTTAGAGAGGACCTTGAATGTGGGGATCAGGAGTTTAGACAATGATTTCTTTGTAATAAAGCTCTGGGTCTTAGCATAACAAAGAGACAGGTGATTTGAAAATATTAAATATGAAGAAGTCATCAATAACTCAAGGATTAATCACCTAAAGGTCATCCTAAAAAAGAAAATACAAGAAAAAGAAACATAATAAACTCTTTTAAATAAGCCCCCAAGCCCACTCTAAAAATACAGTTTTGGAAAAGGAGTAATGATAATCCTATGAACTGAAAAAAGCAGACTTCATGCACCCCCAGGAGGTGCCAGGGGATGAATAAGCTTAAGGAAAGTGGGGGGCTCATGCTGACAAATGGTGGTGGTGAAATCTGGATGAAACCCCAAGTAGGGAAAACCTGTTTCATTCCCCAAAGTGAAAGTTCTATAATGAGTGAAATTCATTATCTTAAACTTTTGGCTATGATGTGGTAATTGTTAACCTTTGCTGCTTTGGTTCAAGGTTCCCTTCAGGAAAATATATTGTTTGCCATCAAAGCTGATGTAGATTAGGAGCTGGGCACGTGCCTTCCCTTTTAGGTTATATTAATATACCAAAATCGATACGATGCCATAGCTTTCAAAAGTAGTAATAAAACACCCTAAAATATTCCCAGAATATGTCTATAAATTATTTGTTCAATGTACTTATGTTAAGAAGGTTGTCAGTTACAATGCTCTGGAAGACTCTAAAATTACAAGCCATGGGACACGTATTTGTATTTGATAAAGCTCTTGCTGTTTTGGGTCAGAGGGGATTATGCTGTGGGGGAAAAAATCATTATTTTCCCTAATAAATAAATTACTTGCCTATATTTCATGTATCACTCAGGTCAGCCAGTATTGAAGTTTTAAATAATAAATAACAAATAGCTCCATTCATTTATTAATCATGATGCATCACTTGTGAGTCCGTGTATGTGTGTGTGTGTGCGTGCATCCTGTGTGTGTGTCTCAAGTGTGAGTTTTCTTTTAGACTTGTGGGTAACAGATTAAACAGTAGTCACCCAAAAGGACGAAAAGTCATGCCTCTGGGATCACTAACATTTTTCCAGCTTAAAAAAATCATCTAGCGCTGTGAGACCTTTTCAGTGGGTTGGTGCCTGACACTGAGGACTGTGCCAGGGTAATGTTCCTGAAAGGCAGGAACTGTCTAAGGCATTAAACTGAGATTTGCTAAGGGGCCCCCTCCCTTACTATTAACTCTTCTCAATGGAGCACTGAGACAGATATAGTTCTAGGGAGAAAAGAGAAAGAAAAGAAGACAATCAGACTCTCTTTAAAACTCTCTTCTTTTATTTAGTAAAAGAAGAAAGGAGGTTAGCTATGTCTATTTCAGGCAGTTTATATCACCATGAGTCCTGGTTAATTAACTGATCCCACAGATGTATCAACCTCCATCAGATTTCCACAAAGCAGCCCTCACCATTACTTACAGGGCCTCTCCTATTTGAAGCAGGCAGAGGCAGGTCGACCCAGGGTATCCATTTCCACAAAAAGCCAGCTAAGAAATATATTGCACTACATTCCATCCCCCAAGGAATACCTGGACCAAGGAAACAGCTGGACCCTGCAATGAGTTACTGTTGGCGCTGGGCCAGAGCAAAAGCAATCAACCTTGCAGTGAATCCTGAAGCAGATGTATCCCCTCTGTCCGTCCTTCCCTTCTGCGCACACCTAGGGCAAGCAAAGGGCTTGGCAAGAGCTCTGGGGACACGCGCATATATTTAAAAGGACATAAGTCTCAAGACTACTCTTTTATCATAAATTGCATATGGTTTTTTTTTTCCCTACATTATTTAACTCCAGGACAAAAGATCTTCCACCTTTGAAAATACAGATGAAAAATCTTCCTGCTCCAGTGACCTAGCTAATTGGGCCCTAGGATGTTGAGTGGAAGAAGAGTCAAGTTCTGCCCATTGTTTGGGGTCAGTTGCTGACTCCTGTGTACCCGGGGCAAATCACTTCTCCTTTTTGGTCTCTTCTTTACATGATCCTCACCACCGAACAGCGACATGGAGCAGGGCACAGCAGGCTGCCACACCATGAGCCTTGTTTAAAAAACAGGGTCAGCTCCTCGCTGTGAACAGATTTTCCTCTCTGGAAACAGGTTCATGTTTATCTTTCAAGTCCCAGAAACAAACTCGGGATTGCCAACATGTGCCGCACAGCTGCTGCAGCGCCTGATTTATGAACAAATCTGCATATAATTGTGTTGGTTCTTTTTTTTTTTTTTCTCCCTGGTTGATTTTTTTTCCCTTTAAATAAAACAGCTTAGTCCAGGCTGCATAAAGCCCCAATTCTAAAGCCATATAATTTTATGGTCGAAGGGTGGGGTAGAAGCAAGGGGGGGGGTTCTTTTGTATGGCACCTGAACTCATTAAAATCCTAAATTCCATAATTTTACACTACCATGTGCCACAACTGAACAGCCTAATTGCTTAGCGTCTTTATGAGAACCGCAAATGGAGCAGGAAAACCAGGGAACAGGTGGGAAGGCCACACTGGGGTTTGGGGCTAAGTCCTGCCAAGCAATAGTGACCAGAATAGAACGGGATGACTTTGTATCGTAAGAGACTTTACTCTGTGATGGCCCGAATGTTGCCAAGAGCCAGTGCTGGTGCAAGGTCCATGTCAAAATCAGTGGATTCCTAAAACAAGACATCTCCTTGTGGCAATCATACAGTTGGGTTTGGGGTTTTTTTTAAGATAAGGCAAGCACTAAGGAATGAGGGAAGAATCTGTGGCTGACAATCTTTTCTCTACTTTCATATTAACAAGATCCTGAATACAAATAAAGGTTGGGTGTTAACAATTTATTTAAAAATAAAAAAAGTGGTTTAGATGCCAAGAGCTCCAGTTCCTTCCCAGTGCCTTATGACAGGATCTGGTCCTTTGGGATTCTTGGATATGAAAGTCTCCAGCACCTAATCTTCAGATGGTGAAAAGAACAAATTAGCCAGAATGACCAGCTTTTCAGTATGATGCCTGATTACCTTCCTTTCTTTACAAAGGAAACTAGCCCCTTTGAAGAAGGTATTATGGTTTGGTGATTGTGGAGCCCAGAAATATGCAATAAGAAAGGCGCTTTCAGCATTATGCTCTTTCCTTACACACTATCTGATAACAAAGACTGGGCCAGGAAAGCCAGAGTTGTCAGACCTCATTCTCAAGCCTGGACACCCAAGCTGCTTCCTTGCTTTGCTTAAAATGATCATATTTCCAAAATTCAATGATTCATTCTTACCTCAAGAAGCCTCACTCCTGAAACTTAAGGGTCCCAGACCATAAGCCTACATCACCATCAAATATGAGAAGACCAAGTTGGTGAGCTCCAGAAATCTATTAAACTGAAATAGGTTAGAAGATACTTAAGGATCAAGATGTTGGAAAGTCCATATGGGTTAGCAATGGGAAGCCATGAACCAGAATTGTTCAGAACCAGGCACAAAGTGAGCGACAGTCTTGAATGGAGTCCATGGAGCAGTAGATGGATGGATGGATGATAAGTCAGAAACTTAGGAAAACAACAGTTGATGAGAGTTGAGCTCAGGGAAGAGAGTGTTAGAGGTGGGAGTAACAAAAGGGTGGCCTGGGTGATGATCACCATCAAAAATTGCTGAAAACACTACTAGTGATTGCTGTCCCCTAACAAAGGAGCAAAGATAACTTACCAGAAATCTAGTGAGGCCTAGAATTATGAAAAAGCTCTTATTCTCACAGAGAATTCTGACCAAAGCTTTGGCCACTCAGTGGTATTTCCAACAAGTACCGCCAACTTCTTTAGAAATGTGCAGAAAGATCTCATCTCTTTCTCTTCATAAGAGGGACAGGATGTTTTGGCTTTGTCCTCTGCAGAGCCCTGGGATCTCACACCAAGAACATGGTGTTTTGCATTAGGAATTCACAGACACAAAGTACAGCCAGACAGGAGTCTGCTGCACCAGGCACAGTCGATGGGAAAAAAGAGATCTCTCTCTTCCTAAGGCTCAGTAATCAGGAAAGAACACTGACAAGGAATCCTGCTTCTACCTTTGCTGATTCCAAAATTAGGCCAAAAATACCAAGTAAGATAATTCTTTTTGTTTTTTCACCTCCCTCCTGTACTTTCTCTTCTCTTCATTGGTCTGTTTCCAGGTGCCTCTCCTCACTAGTCCCCAGACGTCCCTCACCATTGGTCACAACTCTGTAAATACCCACTTAGCATTGAACCTTCAGCACCCATTGTGTCATCTGATCCTGATGACAACTGCTGAGGTAGACACCATAGTTCATCCCACTTAGCAGATGAAGAAACTGAGACTCAGCAAAATTAATAATTTGATTAAAATTAACCTTTTCCCAGCAGGTTCCCTGCCTTCCTTCTCACCCTTTGTCCTTACGAATCTCCTAGCTGCTGACAGCCATGCTGTCTTCTTCAGCCTGTCAGGCTTCTGTTCATCCTGCTGATGACTCAAACTTATTCTGCTTTGCAGAATGGTGATGAATAGGAAAGTACTTCATAAACCATAACGTACCATGCAAATGTGAAGTCTTATCTGAGTGTGTGTATGCGTGTGTATTGCATTCATTTCAGCTTCTGTCAGGTTTCTGAATTTTAATTTACCTTTTTCCCAGATGCATTCACCTGAAATTCAGAGTCTCACCTTTTCCCAGGCGAGCCCCCTGACATCTGCAATATGCCTTGAAGCTTCCAGCCCTAGTTCCTTTCACATTTGGAAATGACCTGAAGCAACTTCTGCCCTAGACCCAGGGGTGATGGTGCTGCCTTGCTGCTAGAGATTCTTTAGGAAGCTTCCTCTCCCCCAGCAGCTTATGGCTCTTATTTGCCCTTATAACTCTTCCAATAATTTCTATTTGCCTTCAAATTAGCTCCATATGTACTCCTTTAAAGCTTGAATAACCTTTTCTATCACATCCCTACATCAGCAACAAAAACATTCTCTTGGCTGCAAGTTGAAAACAGCCACCTATTTGCACATTTATTATATTCCCACAACTGTACTAGGTGTCTTACGCATTAAATTATCTCATTTAATCCTCACAGTATCTCTGTGAGATATGTAGAAATGTTATCTGTATTTAACGGATGGTAAAACTGAGGGTAAGAATGTGCCCAAGTTCACACGTGCTAAGAGGCCGAGCCAAGATTTAAATCAGATCTTATGTGTGTCTTCTAAGCCTTATGCTCTTAACAGGTATGCTGTACTCCACAATAGGAGAGATTATTTTTTTCTTTATTCACTGAAAAGGATGAAAGCTTTCTAACTATTCCAGATTCACCAGGAGTCTCCAATAATCTCCAACAGAGTCCTGACTCCCAAGCCAAGCATATTCCCAATGGGGACTACAGATAAGCCCGTGCCCACCCTTCGTGCCACCTAACAATTTGGTTTAATGTTCTGCAACAGGAGCTGTTTCCCACTTGCCAATTCTGTGCACATCTACATACAGCCACTGTCAAAGACTTCAGAATGGGAAGACACCTTAGTAACCCTAAATGATGATGACCAAATGCAAGTTGATCCCCTGCATAAAGGAAAAGGCTCATTGTAGATTTATTCCGTAGGACTATCTGATGTCTGGATATGGAAAACTAATACTATTTAGCACTCAATCACTCCCGTTCTAGACTCTCATGCCTGTGTCAGTTCTCTACCTATTAGTTCTCATTCCCTTAGGTATGAAAAGTATTTTAGTAAATCCATTCATATTAGAAATATGATACACAGCATGGCCAGGTGCAATGGATCAATCCTAGCACTCTGGGAAGCCAAAATGGGTGGATTGCTTGAGCTCAGGAGTTCAAGACCAGCCTGAGCAAAAGTGAGACCCCCATCTCTAAAACTAGCCAGGCATTGTGGTGGGCACCTGTAGTCCCAGCTACTTGAGAGGCTGAGACAAGAGGATCACTTGAGCCCAAGAGTTTGAGGATGCAGTGAACTATGACACCACTGCAGTCTACCAAGGGTGACAAAATAAGACTGTTTCAAAAAAAAAAGAAAGGAAGAAAGAAAGGACACACAGCATTTGCATTTAAGAGAGCCTGTTTCCATTCAAGGAATCCTTAAGCAGGTGTACTGAAGTCTGACCTCCTAGATCAAAACCTCTGCTTCATCAACTTTTTTAGCCCCTCTAAGCCTTAGTTTCCTTAGTTGTCACAAGTATAAATGAAATAATGCAAGAAAACTACTTAGTCACATGCCTTGGCTAGGTCAATGGTTTTTAGACTTCAGCACACATCAGAATCACCTGGAGGGCTTGTTAAACACTAATGTTGGCCCCACCCCAAGAGTTTCTGATTCAGTGGGTCTGGGATGAAGCTGGAGGCTAACAGATCCCCAGGTAATGCTGATGCTTCTGGTTCAGAGGCCACGCGTTAAGACCCCTGGACTAGGAAGTTCATATAATTTATCATCCAAACCACAGGGCACGTGAGAGTGAAAGGGCACACTAGTCATAATCACAACACCTGTAAGCCAGGAGCCACGTAGGGCAAACCGGAACAGGTGACCACCTCCCTCACATCTGCCAATCCCCACTCAGCTGTGGTCATAGGCCTGCCTGACCCTGAAAGTGACAATACTGAAAATCGCTGAGAGAACATAGCCTGTTCTGCACAGATAGACAAGAGGAATGCCTGGATGCTAAGCCAAAACATAACAAAAATAATAAATATATGAAGCAGACCAAGGAGTAGGAGACAGTGATAATGAATGACAGATCTACACCTCCCCAACTTATCGGTCACAGCCAAAGGAAAAAAATATGGGACATCAAATGGCAGAGAAGAGAGAAGGAAGTGGGAAGTGAAGTGCATCCTTTCCTCGCCCTTCTAAAGGGCAGTGGGGCTCTGGAGGGAACTTCTGTGATGTGGCCATACACAGAGCCCACCTGTTTGTTGTCTTGTGCCTGCAGGTCAGTGGGAAACAGGTCTTGAAGACAGAGAAGGGAGAATCTTAGCCCGGGTTAGGAACCCTGTCTTACTAAACAAATGTTCTCTCTCTTTTGGAGAAGGAAGCTTGGGAAAGAAATGAACATGTAGAAAAATGAAGGGGCCAGGCACAGTGGTTCATGCCTGTAATCCCAGCACTCTGGGAGGCTGAGAAAAGAGGATCGCTTGAACCCAGGAGTTTGAGATTGCTGTGAGCTATGATATCACTGCACTGTACAGAGGATGACAAAGTGAGACTCTGTCTCAAAAAAAAAAAAAAGAAAGAAAGAAAAGAAAAGAAAGGAAGGAAGGCAAGAAGGGAGAAAAGAGTAAGGGATAGGGATGGAGTGGAGTGGTATAAATTAGTAAATTAGCGTACAAAAAGTCTGATGCGCTTCCTATTGGAAAAAAAAATCTTTTGACCCTACATACCAGAGAGTATGGCCTCAAACATAGGTTAGGACAATCACGTTTTATTAAACAAATAAGAGGAAGAAACAAATGCAGAGCTCTGAAGCTGGCTGTCTCCACTGGCATCTCCCACTGCCAGTTTGTGTTGGTGGCAGAAATCTTAGCACTTCCCCATTTAAGGGACCATGAAACCTCTGAGTGAGGAACAGCTTGTTTCCTGGTTCTCTTTATTACAATTCCTTCTAATTTAAAATTTATAATGAATGCGAACAATAATCAGTTTGTAAATACTGTTTTTAAGTTCACTAGAGCTTTGCCGAGATATTCCTTCTAGGTAACAAGTATGTGGCTCATTACTCTCTCATTAGCAAGATGGAAATAAAGATGCAAAAAAAAAAAGGAAGAAAAGGAAAAAAAAAACCTCCTCTCCGAAGATATTGTTGGAGTCTAATTGCCTGCAAGGAATTCTTAATAATGTTTACTAATGCCTTTTCAGCCTTGCCAATTTTATAATGCTCATTCCAGATTCCAGGTGTGACGTCTGTGGTCCCTGCTGTGATCTTAGTTAGAGAGAGTTTCGACACCTAGAATAGCAGCTTTCAAGAGTTTTTAGCCCCATCTCATGTCCCCAGAATGCAATCACATCCACTGGGGTTTTAGAAAGCAAATGTGGCGTTCTAGCATTTTTATTTAAAATTAAATCTCTAATTGAACAAGGTCTGCCATTTGCCTAACGAGCCATGACCCCGTCTCTACCTGGCTCGTTGTGCACACGGCTGCAAGACTGAACCTCTTGCCAGAAGGTTCAAGGGCAAGAGACATTGCCCTTGAGCTTCAGAAACTCTGGTTAGGACAGATGATTCTCCTGCCTAAAACACAGAACCTTTGTTTGTAATCTTCTTTGGTGCTCTGGAAATTTTGAAATGCATGAAAATATTTTACAGTGATGAAGAGTCTGTACCAAATATTTGACTTCTTAAATCTCACCACTGGTAAAGCAACAAGTGACAGGAGGGCTCAGACAGAAACCAGAGAAGTTTGATGATGGCAAAAGCGGAGGTATGGAGGAAATAAGCCTGGTTTGTTTTTCTTCTAAACAATCAATGAGCCATTTAGGAATATTTAGGAAATAATGCATTGGCCTTTGCAAGAAGGGCTTGGCATGTTAAGAAACAAAGGAAGAGAAACTGTAAATTCACTACAGGTGAGAGACCATCCCCATTGGAGGTCTGATTTCTCTGCTGCTCAGCACCCCCAACCTGGCCTTAAGCTTCTCAGTCACCTTTTTTCCTGTCCTCTGAACAGTGGGAATGGCCTTCCTAAGCCTAGTGGGTCATGGCTTTGTTGTCAATCTTTCCTTTGGGCAGTGAGTTTTGAGGAGGAGCAAATTAGAAATGGATTTACTCTTCCTCCTTTATGCTGGCAATCCCTTTCCCTCATAGTTTGATAGTGCCAAGGAAAGGGGGAGGAGAGTCTTAACGCCATTAAAATTCCTTCAAGTCTAACATTTAAAAGAGAACTTTGGAAGCTGACTTGTTTGCAGGAGTCGGCTGTTGATTACACAGGGAAACCAAGCAGGGAACTCTGAACCAATCCCCCCAACTAGGTTCTTAAAATAAGACTGAAAAAGATCTTAAAAAAAAAAAATCCTCATTTCAAAACTACCAAGCCAAAATCAGGTACTGTGCCCGGATCTGGAATCCATTCCCTAAACAGGCCAAAGACACCAGCAGGCAAACCAAAGACTTTAGTCAGGGACAGTGAAAGAGACTTGGGCTGAAGTTCAAGTGTTCTGGGTTCTAACATCAACTGGCTGTGGGTTCTTAGGCAAGGCACTTAATTTTAGTATCTATAAAATGAAATGGTTTGATTTGAAGGTGGATAAGTTCTGATGCTTGGGTTTGAACCCTGGCCATACCACTTAAGGGCTACATAATCTTAAGCAAGTTACTTAACCTGAATGTGCCTCTATTTCCTGACTTAGGAACTTGGGATAACTGTACTATTTACCTCACAGGGCTCTTGTGAGGATTAAAGGAAAAATGATACAGGTAGAGGGGCTAGAATGATGCCTGGAATACAATACTCCATAGACATCGGTGCTGCTGCTATTAAATACTCTGACTGTAACTCATTGAAATTAATAGGCACAGGAAGGACAAAACAGTTATCTGAGCTGACTCTGAGAAAAAGGATCCCAATTTCCTGATGACTTAGCCTCATCCCTGGTTCAGTCCCGGAGATTCAGAATCCAGACCTGCCTCCACAAAGAGGCTATTTTTACTTGTTCCTCTTATAAAAACCCACCAAGACACCAAAGTTTCAATTCCAGGTTCCCAAACCACACTTGGCAAATACCAATTCCTACCCTAGTTTAGTTGCCCTTAAAGGCTCTCTGCATGCTTTTGGCATAGGAAATCCTGGTTCTAACCTGTGTTTTACAATTCACCAGCTGGGGGACCTCAACAAAGTCATTCAAGTTCTTTGCCAATGTCCTTTACCAGAAAACTAAAAAATTGTAACATCAGCATCTTGCATGACTCTAAAGATGAGACAATAATAAAGTACAGTTAGCATTTCCCGAGCAACCACTACAAACCAGGCACTACATTAGACATTTTACACATTTCATTTTAGTTAAATAATCTTCACGACAATCCTAAGAGGCAAGAAGTAAATAGCCCTTTCCCTTTCTGTTTCCCTAGACTTCGGAATTGTTCTTTAAAGTTCTCTCTTATATTCCTTATCAATTCATAAGCAAATGTTTTGGACCCTGCCTTCGAAAAACTTAATCCAGATCACTTCACTTTATCTCCACCTCCTCTCACTGCCTGGACCACTGCAGTAGCCTACTAACTGGGGGCCCATTCCTCTAGTCTCATCTAAACTCAGCTAAAGTCTAGAAAATAGACCATTCATTTGAAGAACATAAAGAAGGTTATATCTCTGCCTTGTCAAAACCCTTCAATGACTGTCCATCACACATAGAATAAAACCCAGCTTTAACCATAGGCTACAGGACGGCCTCTGCCAACCAGGGTCCAGGGCAAAAGTTTAAATTAAGGTCCACACACTGTATTCTAAAATCTTTAAGTTTAAAATCAAGAAAACAAATATTTGGGAAACATTTTCTGTTTATCTACTTTATCAATATATGAAATGGTAAAATGTAAAAGTATAAATTATTGGTTTAAAATGACTAAAAGTTGGCAACCTATCATACTGTTCTATTTAATAATTATTATTATGCACATAATAATGTTTTGCTGATGAGCCAGCAAAGTTTAGATATATGATAAAATAAATACACTATATGTAGATAAATTATCATTCATTCACCCAATGAAAGTTTTCTTACCTTAATTTCAGGAAAATAATAAGATTTCAAATAATTTATGTTCTTTTGATAGTTCTGATCTAAAAAATTAAAAGGTAATTTTATACTTGAATAAATTGTTATTGAAAATTCTAATTAATGTATAACTGTACAAAATTATTTTTTCTATTTGTAAAAATACTATTTTTATTCTAAAATATTTAACTTATCTACTAAAATTAAAACACAAAATGTTAGTTATATGAATGATTGCCAGATTTTTAAATCAAATCATTTAAGGCTGAAATTTATCTACTTTTTAAAAATTTAATTAAGTAACATTAACATTTTTATGGAAATAAAACTATTCATAATTCTAGCTTGAAAGGTTATCTAGTTGCCAATATAAAAACTCAGTACACGTCACACTTTTTACCACTAGCTATCTATAAAAATACACATACAAATATGAGTAATATTAATTTTTTAATTATTACAAAATGTTTCTTAGCCTATGCAACTGAATTCATGATTATTTTTGAAATCACATTTTAGAATATAAAGAGAAGCAAGAAAATGGATGGTTTACACTAGTAGGAAATAACATCTAATTATGCAAAATTTTTTTGATATCTGAAAGGAAGAATTTATTAAATCAATTTGTCTTCCCTTTTACTTAAGTACATGATCCACTCATATCCTGAAGCAGTATCTGTTTTCAGGGTTGGGGGCAAGTTGTTCTTAGATGGGATCCCTTAATCACTGTGGAGAAGAATTTGTTGTAGTTTCTCAGAGACTTGGGATCAGCAGAGATGTACCAACGGTGGGTCTGACCTGTTGACCCCAGTTGAGGGATAGAAGACAGAGGTGACTAATAGCATCTCAAAGTCATAGGAAGAGACTAAATAACAACGGTTATAACTTGTAAGAGCAAGTGATCCACACTTTGGGGGATTATGACTGTTGGATCTAGTTAAGTGATTCCCTGCATCCTCTCCTCCCTGTCCACACCCCTTTCTGTTGTCAGAAAATTGAGGTCAGCTCCCTTGCTGTTTACATTCCCCTTTTTCCTCTTCCCACCACTTACTACAGCACTGACCATATGCCAAGCACTGTTGTTTGTACTTGCCATGCTCTGCCTCCAGTAATCTTTCACCAGCTGACATGGCAAGCTATCCATACAGAGTTCACATTTTACAGATGAGGACGATGAGATTCAGTGAGATAACTTTTCAAGCTAGCAATTGGCACAGCCAGCTTTTTATACAGTTTTGTTTCTCTCTGAAGCTCATGCTCTTAATCACTGTGCTTTCTGCCACCTCCAATTCATTAAAGCTCATTCTCTGGGCACCGTCCAGTGGAATGCTAGGGTGAGTGCCCTGGAGGGATACAGAAATATTAAGCCATAGTCCATGTCCTTAAGATGCTTTAGTCTGAAAGGAGAGAAAAGATTCTCACGTACCAAGCCAGGAACAAAAACCATGATATATGAGTTCTTGATAACATAAATGGCATGAACAGTAAGTACTTCAGGAATACAGAGAAAAGAAAAAATAACTGTGAACTTGACCCTGAAGGATATGACAACATAATAGAATACTTCTCTCTGTGTTTAGATATACATACGTAGGCAATGTCTCCTTCTGTTCATTTGTCTATTTACTATACAATATATATTGATGACTTATCATGTGCCTGGCATTTGCCGGGTACTTGACAGACTAAAATGAGTGCTTTGCAGGGGAAAATTAAATACTCAGGGAATAGGAAAGATCTGGACTCTGTGAGGAATAGAGGCTGTCTTCCTGGCTCCAAAGATCCCATTAGCAAAAAATGTGTTCAGCATTCTTTCTTTACTGCCCAGAGTATGAGAATATTTTATAATCAGTGACCACTAAGTGGACCCTGGAGAGCCTCCACTCAGTACCAGGTCAGATTGCAATGGAGACTCTTCTTTGTAAGACAAACTAGAGTGGTCAAAGCACCAGATTTGAATCTTGGCTTCAGCTCCTGGGCCCTGTGTTCCTAGGCAAGGGACTAAACCTCTCCGAACGTCATTCTCCTCAATCATCAACTATAGGATAATCCTTACTTTATAGGGTTGTTGCAAAGATTAAATAAGATAGGATATATAAAAATACTAACACATACTGGGAACCCCAAAATGAATAGTTCCTTTCTTTCCTCCATTTCCCCAGTTTTCTGCTTTCCAAGCAAGGATATATAGGGAACTGTGGTCTCATTTTTAACCTAAATAGTAATTCGACTGAATTCACTCCTTCCCACGGCATGATTCCCACAGTGTAGCTTCCTTGGCAGGGTCTTACTCTCCCTGAGCTCTCACCAAACATGTTGACACCACTTTTTTTCATCATCTTAATTCAAAGCTCTAAGCTTTCCTGCACAGAGTAAGAATCCACATCGAGTGTCTTAGGCGTATTTCAGTTCATATAGCAGAATTACTGTAGCAGGGCTAGCCCCTGCTTTCCCCTGCAATAATCGGACACCTCATTGGGATAAATGACTTGGCCATCAGGTTTATAGTTTACCCATTTGGGAACTGGATTATTGCTTCATAAAACTGTGCTACATGGTACTATTATCATTTAATTATGTTCCATAAAGAAAAAAAATAAAGATCTTGCCTTTTTGAGCACTACTCACCAGCACCACCCTCGGTTCTTTGGGCACTTTGATGCTTCGGGAAGCTGACTCCTCGGCACATTTAATATCTCTGAGGAAGGAAGATCATTCTGTTTGGCACACTCTCCTCTGCTGGGCACCTCCCCTTCAAAGGATAGCCTGTTTTCACATGCTGTTTCAAATCCCCAGAAAATTGTGCTAGACTTTATAGCAACATTTTCCTCCCCAAAAGCATTACGGATCTCACGTTCCATTTACATATACACACACACATCCCAGACACTCAGTGCAAGAACTGAATTTCCTTATAGGACTGTTTAAAAGACCAATTGTGGAAATCGTTTTTCCCTATACATGTGGGAACATCTGTTTAAACATCTGTTTAAAATGCCAATAGTCTTGAATGTCATGATGTATTGTTAAAAAGAAAAAAATGCCAGTAGTTCCCCATCCCGTAAGATACTTTCCGGGGGTTGATGTAATTTGTCTACTACAAGGCAATTGCCATATACGGTATCTAGGGAAGGATGGAGTGAGCTAGAGAACAATGGAAACAGGATATGCCTTGAGCTGATTACTGTGGATGTTAGCTGGTGGTATACAGCGTGCAGTGTTCTATTCATTTTTGTAGATGTTTGAAGTTTTAAAAAGCTGTTAGCCTGGGAGGGGTAAAATAGGGTTAGTTTCATTGACCGGTTATTATTAATTAATTTATCAGGTCTAATAAGGTCCTTCAAAGAACAATGCAAGTAACACTGATGGGAAAGCAAAGATGAAATCTTTGCTCAATCTTGTGAGCCCACCTCCACAAAGTTGCCCTGATTCAGTGCAACTGTGGCTTACATCCCATGAAGCAGCTGGCAAATTGTGGCCCCATGAACAGAGTACAATTTTCAGGAGGAGAGATGTCAAGAAGAGTTTGAGTAGCTGGTTTTCATGCTGGGTTTGGATGGATCTAGTTTCAGTTCTTGCATTGAGTGCCTGGGGCCTATACAAATGTATACACCATTTAAGAGATGTTGCCTATGTATTACTTTTCAAAGTTAAATTGAATTACGGGAGCAATGTGTAGTATGACATTTGCTCAAAAGACAGCATTAATAACCCTTTCCAATCCAATTTTTCTGCCACCTGCATACACCCCAGCTCTTATTTATTTAGGGAGGGAAGGAGGATGGTGGATTACTTATAATTATTCTGCAGTTTTAAAAGAGAAAAACACAAATACAAACTCAGCTGATGATTTTATATTATCTATTTTAGGTTACATAAAATAATTAAGGTGTTTCTGTTTATTGTTTTTATTGCTTTGTTATTTTTGATTATGAACAAAAAAGTATTTTGTTTATTTTTGTTTATAAACAAAAAAATCATTATGTCAGATGAGGTCCAACACAGGATGGGAAAAATCAAATGAATGCAGGTGTTACTAGGCCACAGGCAGGATATGCAAAGAAAATAGTGGAAGTACAGTTGTCTTTTGATGAGAGGAAGGCCATTCTGAAGTTTTGGTAATTGAAATTTGAGACCAAGTACAAAGACAATGGAGGTGTGGGTATGCAACAGAACCTCCAGCATCCTAACAACTGCATGCATTCATGGTAAGTTTCAGATACAGGGTCTGTGTGTGATGTGCACCAGGGAAGATCTGGAAGGCCTCTCAAGCAATAATTCGCTATAATCAGAAATGTCTGGACACTGATAGCCACCATTTTAAGCACCTCTCGCAAGTGCAGAAGTCAAATGTGACTACCTTTTGTTATTGGTATATATTGAGTATTGTGATTTTAATACTATTTTTTCCTTTTCTAAAATGTCTATACATTTCTTTTCACCATCTGTACAAAGGAATATGAAACACAATGCTCTGAGGAAGGAAAATGTTGTCATAAAGTCTAGAACATCCCAGAATCAGAAAATCATGGAAAGTGAGGCATTGCGAATAGACAGTGTTTCCTGCAATGGATTATTTCATAATCTTTCTAAAATATAAATATGACCTTTCCTTGACCCTACTAAAATCCTTCTCTATCTTTATGTGGCACTCAGGATAAAGTCCCCAATCCCTGGCCCCGTCTGCAAGGCACTGTGTGTCCTATACCCCCCTCTCTAGACTCATCTTATGAGTGTTTTCTCCTCACTCTATTCTCTCAACCCACAAATGCCAGAAATGCACTAACCCTTTAATAATGGCTTTCTCTGGGTTATCATCTGCTTATGGGTAATTTCTATGTATTATTTTGCTTGTCTTTCAGTTTTTATATTTTCTGCAATGAACCAAGATTATGTTTTTCGTAATAATTTTTTTTAAGAAGCCTTGAAAGTTGTGCAAGAGGAAAGGATTTAGAGAGGCAATTTTGTCAATAATGCCAGAGGCTTTAGAGAGGGCATTGGGATATAGGATATCTGAGAACAGGAGACCCTGAGCTGCAGCAATGAATGGCCCAGCAGTGATAGAAGCTAGGCACGTCCTGGGGCAGACTTAAAATGATGGGTGAAGTGAAGCAAGACCGAAAGGAAGGTAACATTCAATGTCTAGTCTTCCAAAGAGCATCTGGAAACAAAGTAAGAAATAGACAGTGGTCTGGGAGGGAGGCAGAGCTAACGTTCCTTTGTTGTTGTTGTTTTTATTTGGTTTTGTTTGGTTTTCTAGTTGAAGACATTTAAATGTGTTTGCAAGTTAAGAACAGAGCTGGCCCAAAGCATTCTCCTTTTGGTTTGTATTACATATGGCCTTGTAATTATGTTTTGGGGATAATTTTGGGGTGTTGCAAAATGTTTTAAACAAACTTTGGTCAATTTTCATTTACAAAAAAAAAAAAAAAAAAAAAAAAAAACTGCCGATGGATTGAAATACCATAACGATTAATATGGTTTGAAAGCGTCCCAGTAATAGTAACAAATGATTAAA
>CAUYQV010187189.1:0-18241 GCA_963574575.1 Galagoides demidoff | reverse complement strand
TCTCCTGCCTCCGCCTCCCAAGTAGCTGGGACCACAGGCGCCCGCCACAACGCCCGGCCATTTTTTGGTTGCAGCCATCATTGTTGTTTGGTGGGCCCGGGCTGGGGATTCGAACCTGCCACCTTAGGTGTACGTGGCTAGCGCCTTAGCCGATTGAGCCACAGGCGCCGAGCCTTTCTTACCTTTTTAAAAAATATATTTTTTCAGGTGGTGCCTGTAGCTCAGTGGGTGGGGCCAGCCACATACAGCCAGGCTGGCCAGTTCAAACTCGGCCTGGGCCAGCTAAACAACGACAACTGCACCAACAACAAAAAGTAGCCTGGTATTGTGGCAGGTGCCTGTAGTCCTAGCTACTTGGGAGGCTGAGGCAAGAGAATTGCTTATGCTCAAGAGTTGGAGGTTGCTGTGAGCTGTGATGCCACAGCACTCTACCAAGGGTGACATAGAGACTCTGTCTGAAAAAAAATAAATAGATAAAAATTAAGTAGCCAATCAAAAATCTCTTGGTCTTGGCTCTTAAAGAACCTGTTGGGGCTTGGCGCCTGTGGCTCAAGTGGCTAAGGCGCCAGCCACACACACCTAAGGTGGCGGGTTCAAATCCAGCCCGGACCTGCCAAACAACAATGATGGCTGCAACCAAAAAATAACCAGGCGTTGTGGTGAGCACCTGTGGTCCCAGCTACTTGGGAGGTGGAGGCAGGAGACTCACTTGAGCCCAGGAATTGGATGTTGCTATGAGCTGTGATGCCCTGGCACTCTACCCAGGGGAACAGCTTGAGGCTCTGTCTCAAAAAAAAAAAAGAACCTTTTGTTGGTTGACTCAGTCATGAGGACAGGTGTCTGGTGACGTCCTCAGAAAGGTGGCTCTGTGATAGAGGACTGCACAATCCTGGGGCCTCAGATCCAAGCGATCTCCAGGATACTTGCTGGTCTCTGCCATGGAGGGGCATGTTTGGTCTGACTCCTGGATGATGAGCCATGAGTGCAAATGTTCCTTCCTCTCTTCCATTTGCAGTATTATGTTGCCATCAGAATGGAGTTTATGGTGTTGGTTATAAGCTTTTAGTCATGAAGTCTCTGTGGTCCAGCACAAGCCTCTCGTCAGTGATGTGCTAGCAAATATTTAACTGGCTGTCTCCAAATTACCCCCTGTCCTTCGGCCCCAACTGCGCAGGGCCATGCCAAGGGTGCTTCTCCTGAGCCTGTCTGTTGCTCTGGTTATGCCCCCTGTGCACCCTCCCGAATCTCTGAACCCTCCCAAATCTCTGAACATACTGCACATCAAGCAGTTTGTTAAATAGTTCACGTATCTGAATCTATGCAATCCTTATAGCAACCCCAGGAGGTGTATAGAGCATCCTTGACATAAGTGACTCAATCTTAGAAAAAGCCATTTTAAAAGGCATCCTGCTAACAAGGACCAGATGTTTATAAGCTACATGCAATTGGACAAGGACACAGCCCACTGTTATCAGTCCCCATGGCATGACTCAAGGGCCATAAAAAAAGCAGGACTTTTCCAGGCAGCCACAGTTGTTTCTAGTGACTGGCCTGCAGTCACTCATGATCTGCCACCACAGCCTCTGCCCAAATCAAAAAATCTCCCTTGTAAGACAATGAATGACCACTCTGCTGACACCTGACCACTGCACTGTCAGCCCAGGGGCTCCTTCTTGTCTGTGTCACTTTCCTTGGACTGATTCCTTAAGCCCCTTTTTTCTTACCTCTTTTTCCCTTGTTAATTTGTTCGATGTGGAAATTTTGATCTCTAACATGTTTATATTGATTCAGTCTATTACTATGTGTGGTTTGCGATACTGACCTGTGGAGCACCTTGAGCCTGTGTGTCAGTAGCTCTTACTACTGACTGAATGGGCAGTACGGAGAAGAACTGCCTCCTTATGAACCCCAGGCTTGTGGCTTTTGTGACTAAAGCAGCATCAGCAGGTTACAGCACCAGCCACATACACCAAGGCAGGAGGGTTCAAACCCAGCCCAAGCCAGCTAAACAACAATGACAAATGCAACAAAAAATAGCCGGGCACCATGCAGCACCTGTAGTCCCAGCTACTTGGGAGGCTGAGGTAAGAGAATCAATTAAGCCCAAGAGTTTGAGGTTGCTGTGAGCTGTGACGCCACGGCACTCTACCAAGGGCGACAAAGGAGACTCTGTCACAAAAAAAAAAAAGTTTGCCATTGTAGAGAGACAATGTGCATGGGCCTGGTTATCCCTAACCTTGTGCTGCTCATGAGATGAAGGCTTTTCAAAAATCACACAATATGGGCAGTGCCTGTGGCTCAGTGGGTAGGGCACTGGCCACATTTACCGAGGGTAGCGGGTTCGAACTAGGACGCTGTGGTGGGTGCCTGTAGTCCCAGCTACTCAGGGGCTGAAACAAGAGAATCACCTAAACCCAGGAGTTGGAGGTTGCTGTGAGCTGTAATACTACAGCACTCTACTGAAGGCAATAAAGTGAGATTCTGTCTCTAAAAAAAAAAAAAAATCACACAATGTTTCTTCTAGCTCACAGCAACCTCAAACTCATGGACTCAAAGGACGCTCCTACCTCGGAGGATCTAAGTCTCTAGGTAGACAGAAACAAGAGCCTGGAGTGACAGAGGTGGACCAACAGGGAGTCTGGAGTCACACTGAGAAGATTCATGGCCGTGATCCACACCCCATCCCGGATCTCTCCTCATGCAAGACTGTCCGTGGCCACACCAGAGAGGAGCTGGGGACGGGCAGCCTGGCTTCCCCGCCTGCCCTGAGTCCCTGGGAGTCATACACCCATCTTGACTGGCCTGCTTCACTTTTTCAACAAATATTTATTAATTGTCTTTTAAGTCCAAGGTACACACAAGGTATTTCAGGGAATACGATCATGAGCCCTCCATGGCCCTTATTTGTCTTCTGAGAGATTATAATTAATCTAGAACAGATGGGGTGTGTACACAGATTATGATTATTCTTTCTTTTTTTAATGAATTTAAAATTGAAGGGAAGATTATGAATTTTTTTTTAAGTTGCTACCTTGTAAGTGCCAGGAGCATTTTCAAGACAATCAATCAAACCTCTTGGGTATGTAAACATTTCTTAGCTCAAGAGCAACTTGTGTTTGGATTGGTGGTTTGTTATTTAAAGGGATCAGTCTCCTTTTTCTTGTTCTTTATTTACTTTGTTTTATTTTGTGATTTGGTTTTTATTTTCTGAGACAGAGCCTCAAGCTATCCCCCTGGGTAGAGTGCTGTGGCATCACAGCTCACAGCAACCTCCAACTCCTGGGCTCAAGAGAGTCTCCTGCCTCAGCCTCCCAGATAGCTAGGACCACAGGCACTCGCCACAACGCCCAGCTATTTTTTGGCTGCAGCCGTCATTGTTGGTTTTTGGCAGCCCCAGGCTGGATTTGAACCTGCCACCTTAGATGTATGTGGCTGGCTCCCACTTGAGACACAGGCACCCAGCCGCTTTGTTTTATTTTGTAGAGACAGGTTCTTGCTTTGTTGTTTGGAGGTGAGGGCAGTGGCATGGTCACAGCTCACTGCAGCCTCTAATTCCGGGGTTCAAGAGATCCTCCTACCTCAGACTCCTGAGTAGCTGGGACCACCAGAACCTGCCACAATTGGCTAATTTTTCTATCTTGTGTAGAGAAAGGGTCTCGCTATGTTATTCAGCCTGGTCTTAAACTCCTGACCTCAAGAGATCCTCCTGCCTCAGCCTTCCAAAGTGCTAGGATTATATGTGTGAGCTACCACACCCAGCCCCAAATATGGAAAACTGAAATGGTTTATTAGGGTGGTAAAATTATAAGTGATTTTTCCCCCAATTCTTTGATTTATTTATTTAAGATAGAGTCTGAAGCTGTCGCCCTGGGTAGAGTGCTGTGGTGTCACAGCACCTCAAACTCTTAGACTTAAGCAATTCTCTTGCCTCAGCCTCCCAAGTAGCTGGGACTACAGGCTTAAGTCTCACAGCAACCACAAACTCTTGGGCTTAAGCAATTCTCTTGCTTCAGCCTCCCAACTAGCTGGGACTACAGGCACCCGTCCCAACGCCCGGCTATTTTTTAGTTGCAGTTGTCATTGTTGGTTAGCTGGCCTGGGCTGGTTTCGAACCCACCAGCTCTGGTGTATGTGGCTGGCACCCTTGCCACTGAACTATAGCCTCAATAGTTTTAATGTACATTACCATTATATAATAGTGTTTGAGCTTTTACGTGTTTAGAAGAAAAAGGTTAAAATTGTTGCCATCCACAACCTAGCTCCAGGGACTGATTCCCAAGTTAGCCCAGCTCATCTTTGAATTGATCTCATGAGAATCTGAGAACTCTATGGAAACACCAGCTCTGCATGGTCATAGCAACTGTTTTTTATCTATTTGAAGATGTCTTATGTATCATATATAAACTATTTTTAAATGATTTGAGAATGTATATATTACATATGACATGAAATACAGTTTTTAAATGGCAAGTGTGAAACCTTTGAAGGATGATGTACTTGTAGAACTGTCTTTCTTAAGACTCTGAAATTTTTTTTTTGAGACATAGTCTCACTTAGTTGCCCTTGGTAGGGTACTCTGGCCCCACCCTAGCTCACAGTAACCTCAAACTCTTGGGCTCAAGTGATCCTCCTACCTCAGCCTCCCCAGTAGCTGAGACTACAGATGCCCACTATGACTCCCGGCTAATTTTTCTGTTTTTTTAGTAGAGTTGGGTTCTCACTCTTGCTCAGGCTAGTTTCAAGCTCCTGAGCTCAAGCCTCCCTCGGCCTCCCAGAATGCTAGGATTACAGGCATGAGCCACTGAGCCTGGCCTATAGCTGCATTCCTGATGTAGGCTCTAGGGGAGAATCTTTTTCATAGCCTTTTCTACAAGTTCTGGTGATTAGGACACCAACATCCTGGGGGGGCCATTATTCTTCTACCACAAATATAAATGTAAAGACATACCTTTTTCATAAATAAAATATTATAAAGGTGTCAATTCTCTCAAATTGATTTATAGATGCAACACAATTCTGAATCACAAACCCATCAGTTTTTTTCCTGCATTGGACTTTACAAGTTTCTTCTGTCATTTATATGGAAGAGCAAAGTCCCAGGTATAGCCAAGACATTCCTGAAGAATAGGTATGTACGTAGAGATTTGCCCTACTGTATATTAAGACTCATTATAAAGCTATAATATTTAAGACTTTGTGGGGAGGATGTGGTGGCTCACACCTGTAATCCTAGCACTCTGGGAGGCCAACGTGGGTGGATAGCTTGAACTCACGAGTTTGAGACCAGCCTGAGCAAAAGTGAGATCCCTGTCTCTACTAAAAACAGAAAAAACTGAGTCAGGAGGATTCTTGAGCCCAAGAGTTGGAGGTTGCTGTGAGCTATGACACTATGGCACTCTACTCAGGGCGACAGCTTGAGATTCTGTCTCAAAAAAAAGACTTTGTGGTATTGACCAGAGACAAAGAGAGCAACAGAACAGACTAGAAAACTCAGAAATAGACTCGAATAGAGACCTGATGTATGATAGAACTGGCATTGCAACCAGTCATAGAAGCATATATCCACAATGATTATACTTATAGTATTTAGAGATACATAATTATATGGTAAAAGTATAAGGAAAAACAAGAAATAAAATTCAAGACTTTGGTGATCTCAGAAGAATGGGGAGTTGCACACCATTGCCTTCATAAGTATTCTTTTTTTTTTTTGAGATAGAGTCTCACTCAGTCACCCTGGGGTAGAGTGCTATGGTGTCACAGCTCACAGTAACCTCAAACTCATGGGTTCAAGCTATCCTCTTGCTTCAGCCTCCTGAGTAGCTAGGACTATAAGCGCCCACCACAATGCCCAGCTATTTTTAGAGACAGGGTTTGGCTCTGGCTCAGGCTGGTCTCAAACCTGTGACCTCAGACAATCCACCCACCTTGACCTCCCAGAGTGCTAGGATTACAGGTGTGAGCCACCACACTTGGTCTTATCATTAGTCTTTAAACTGTGCAGTATATTACATATAATCCTTTGTTTTAATGCTATATTTATATTTTTAATTTAAAAGGTAATCTGAGTTCATTTTAAAAACTTGTTTAGAGGCAAGCATGGTGGCTCACACCAATAATCCTAGCACCCTGGGAGGTCAAGGTGGGAGAATGTTTTGAGCTTAGGAGTTCAGAGACCAGCCTGAGAAAGACCCAGACCCTGTTTCACTGTGAATAGAAAAATTAGCTAGGTGTTAAGCAGGTGATTGTAATCCCAGCTACTTGGGAGTCTGAGGCAGGAGGATTGATTGAGGCCGAGGGTTTGAGGTTGCTGTGAGCTAGGCTGATGCCATGGCACTGTAGCCTGGGGCAACAGAGTAGGGTAATGAGTCTCTGTCAAAGGAAGGAGAGAAGAGAAGAGGAGAGGGGAGGGAAAAGGGAAGGAAGGAAAGAAAGAGGAAGGAATCCCTTTGTAATGAAAAAGAATATTTATTGAATGCTCACACTACGTGCCGAGTGTGGTTCTAAGCCGTGTGAGATAGATGGCATTATAATCTCATCTCACAAATTAGAGTAGACTTGGGTTATTGCCAAAATTAGTCAGCCTGGAGGGGTTAGGCCTAGGACTGAAACCCAAGCTGTGTGATTCTCGTCCACATTTATATATATATTTATATTTTTTTTTTTTTTTTTTTTTTTTTTTGCAGTTTTTGGCCAGGGCTAGGTTTGAACCCGCCACCACCCCTGGTGTATGGGGCCAGCTGCCTACTCCTTTGAGCCACAGGTGCCGTCCTCCAGAGCCCATGTTTTAAGTGACACCTTATGCTATAGCATTGTTTCTAATTGCTGAGGGAAAAGAATGATTTAATGATTCCATAAATATTGTGAGACAATTATTCATGGAAACAAAAGAGAAAAAACTGGCAATAATCCAAATGTCCAATGATAGCCTAATAGCAAAATAAAGTATGGTATATTTACATGTAATAGAGAGGGAGACTTATTTCAGAAATTTTAGGTGGGCATAGTGGCTTCGTGTGTAATCCTAGCATTCGGGGAGGTCAAGGCAGATGAATTGCCTTAGTTCACAGGTACAAGACAGCCTGAGCCCGAGGGAGACCTCATCTCTAACAATAGCCAGGTGTTGTGGCGGGTGCTGGTACTCTCAGCTACTTAGGAAGCTGAGGCAAGAGAATCACTTAAGCCCAAGAGTTTGAGGTTGCTGTGAGCTATAATGCCACAGCACTCTACCAAAGGTGACAGAGTGAGACTCTGAAAAACAAAAAAAGAAATCTTAATACATGGGAAAAATACATCTTAAAATTGAAGAAATGTGGTATAATGATTCCATGCAAATATGTCAATATTAAACTAAAACAGGAAAGTCCTGCTGATGATGAACCAATAGTATCTTCTCAGCAAAGAAAAACACATTTCTATTTTAATTTAATGCTAACAGATAATACATTCATCTGAATTAGCCAAACATCAAACAAGTATAAAAATATACACGATAGAAAGTTTCACTCCTGACTTGGTGCTATAACTCAGTGAGTAGGGCGCCAGCCACATATACCAAGGCTGGCAGGTTCGAGCCTGGCCCAGGCCTGCTAAACAACAATGACAACTGCAACAAAAAAATAGCCAAGCATCATGGAGGGCGCCTGTGGTCCCCACTGCTTGGGAGGCTGAGGCAAGAGAATTGCTTAACCCCAGAAGTTGGAGCTGTGAGCTGTGACACCACAGCACTCTACTGAGGGCAACATAGTGAGACTCTGTCTCAAAAAGAAAAAAAAAAAGAAGAAAGTTTTGACTTGGCACCTGTGGCTCAAGTGGCTAAGGCGCCAGTCACATACACCTGAGGTAGCGGGTTCAAATCCAGCCTGGGCCCACCAAACAACAATGGCTGCAACCAAAAAATAGCCAAGCATTGTGGCGGGTGCCTGTGGTCCCAGCTACTTGGTAGGCTGAGGCAGGAGACTCACTTGAGCCCAGGAGTTGGAGGTTGCTGTGAGCTGTGATGCCATAGCACTCTACCCAGGGGGACAGCTTGAGGCTCTGTCTGAAAAAAAAACAAAAAAAAAGAGGAAGAAAGTTTCATTCTCACCTTCTCCCCTCCCCCATGTCCCCTTGATTTCTTTGCCCAGCCCCAAACAGGTCATCAATATTAGTGATTTCTTATTTAGCCTTCCAAAGGATTGTTCCCAAAGATGATGTATATTCTTTATCCTCTTCTTTTTTATACAAATTACAAAACAATATACACATTTTCTCACAACTTGCTTTTCTTATTTAATAGATCTTGAAGATCTTTTCTTTTCTTCTTTTTTTTGAGACAGAGTCTTTGTCGCCCTCAGTAGAGTGCTATGTTGTCACAGGCCACTGCAATCTCAAACTCTTGTGCTTAAGCAATTCTCTTGCTTCAGCCTCCCAAGTAGCTGGGACTACAGGCACCCGCCACAATGCCAAGCTATTTTTTGGTTGTAGTTGTCATTGTTGTTTGGCAGGCCCAGGCTGGATTTGAACCCACCAGCTCTGGTATATGTGGATAGCACCCTAGCCACAGAACTATAGATGCCAAGCCCACTTACTCACTCTTTTAATAACTGTATAGTATTCCACAATGTAAGTATGCCATAAATAATTTTTTTTTGCCATAAATAATTTAATAAGGGCGGTGCACGTAGCTCAGTGGGTAGGGTGCTGGCCACATACACCAAAGCTGGCAAGTTCGAACCCGGCCTAGGCCAGCTAAAACAACAATGACAATTGCAACAACAACAAAAAATAGCCAGGCGTTGTGGTAGGCCCCTGTAGTCCCAGCTACTTAGGAGGCTGAGGCAAGAGAATCGCTTAAGCCCAAGAGTTTGAGGTTGCTGTGAGCTGTGACACCACAGCCCTCTACCCAGGATGAAAGCTTGAGACTCTGTCTCAAATAATAATAATAATTTTAAAAGGGCTCTACTAATTGACATTTATGTTGCTTCCAATTTCTTTTCTACTACAATAAAAGAATCCTTCAGTGATAATATTCTTTAGATACTATGGCTAAAAATCATTATTGAAAGTAGAATGCTAAGTACAAATGTACAGCCATTTGTAATGGATGGATACTGTCACTCTCTGAAGGGCTAACATCTTTATGCTATTAGAGCTTCCTCTCCAAGAACATGATCTGCCCTTCCATTTCACCTCGCCTTCTGTTGCGAAGAACACCACAATCTGGATCTCCTGCTTTTCAAAGCAGTATATATACACAAAACTTTATCAATGATTTTAATTATACACCAAAAAAGGAAAAAAAAAGTTAAAAGGAAGTCATTATGTTTATGTTCAATTATTTATCAGGGTAGGTGGGATTATGGGTTATATAAGACACCTCTGTATTCTTCTTTATGCTTTTCTATATTTTTCAATTTCTTGCTTCAGTTTGTTTTGTAACAATGAACATGATATTTTTTTTTTTTTTTTGAGACAGAGCCTCAAGCTATCACCCTGGGTAGAGTGCCATGGCATCACAGCTCATAGCAACCTCTAACTCCTGGGCTCAAGTGAGTCTCCTGCCTCCGCCTCCCAAGTAGCTGGGACCACAGGCGCTCGCCACAACGCCCAGCCATTTTTTGGTTGCAGCCGTCATTGTTGTTTGGCGGGCCCGGGCTGGGGATTCGAACCCACCACCTTAGGTGTACGTGGCTGGCGCCTTAGCTGATTGAGCCACAGGCGCCAAGCCGAGCATGATATTTTTTTAATAAGGGCTTTTTTTTTTTTTTGAGACAGTCTCACTCTGTCACCCTGGGTAGAGTGCCATGGCATCACAACTCATAGCTCATAGCAACCTCAGACTCTTGGCCTTGAGCAGTCCTCTTCCCTCAACCTCCGAGTAGCTGGGACTATAGGTGCCCACCACAATATCTGACTAGTTTTCCTATTTTTAGTAGAGATAGGGTCTCACTTTTGCTCAGGGTGGTCTCGAACTTCTGAGCTCCAGCAATCCACCCACCTGGGCCACCCAGAGGCTAAGATTACAGGCATGAGCCTTCCCTCCTGGTCTTTAATAAGGTCGTCTGGCTCAGCCTTTTGCCTTCAATCTGCCAAGAAGAGATAACTGAAGCACAGAGTTTAAGTGACAGATCTGGGATCACATTAACTATTCACCTTAGCTGGGTGACGGTGCAAGTCTCCTGGCTCCCAATATGGCTTTTTTTGTTTGTTTACCATTTTCGACACCTCATTGCTTTAGTTGGAAACAATGGAATAGGAAGAAGCTAAAGTTTGAAAAAGTAGATTCTGTAAATTTTGTCCTGTTACTATGGAGTATTTTCAAGCTTGATTTGGGACTGAGTTTGGGTACAATTTTAGTCTGTGTTTTTTTTTGTTTGTTTTTGTTTTTGAGACGGAACCTCAAGCTGTCCCCCTGGGTAGAGTGGCATCACAGCTCATGGCAACCTCCAACTCCTGGGCTCAAGCAAGTCTCCTGCCTCAGCCTCACAAGTAGCTGGGACCACAGGCACCCGCCACAACACCTGGCCATTTTTGGTTGCAGTCATCATTGTTGTTTGGTGGGCCCAGGCTGGGGATTCGAACCCGCCACCTTAGGTGTACGTGGCTGGCGCCTTAGCCGATTGAGCCACAGGCGCTGAGCCTAGTCTGTGTTTTTAAAATGAGGGCACCATATCCCCCGGGTCAGTGTCTCCCGAGAGGCCCCACTCATTGCCATCACTTTTCTGAAGACTAAAGTGAATACAGTTTAATCTGGCCAAGTTCCATTTTCTCCTCTTGCATCTTCACTGACCAAAAGTTTTACTTGGATCGTCAAAGCTGATGTCTAACCTATACAGTCAAAAATTGTTTTTAAGGCTTTTGCATGGCAAAATCTGGGCCAACATTGTATCCAATAATCCTTGAAGCAATAAATACAAGAGAAATTCTACCCTTTCATGAAAGACATTGTCTGAATGAAAAGATGAGGCATCAGTGGCTCCTGTAGCTCAGCGGCTAGGGCAGCAACCACATGCACCAGTGGTGGCGGGTTTGAATCCAGCCCTGTCCTGCCAAACAGTAATAACAATTACAACAACAACAACAACAAAAATAGCCAGGCGTTGTGGCAGGCACCTATAGTCCCAGCTAGTTGGAAGGCTGAGGCAAGAGAATCGCTTAAGCCCAAGTGTTTGAGGTTGCTGTGAGCTGTTATGCCCTGGCACTCCATCAAGGGCGACATAGAGAGACTCTGCCTCAAAAAAAAAAAAAAAAAAAAAGGGTGAGGCATGCCTGAGGAGAGGAAGCAGGTGGAGCCAGGAATACTTATGTTCCCAGAAGCCTATGAAGGGAGCACAAGTCTGCAGTTATACAAGGAAAAGTTTTGTTTGTTTTTTTTAAATCTTTAGATCCCAGAATAGCCAATAACTTTTCAAAGTAATAAGATTTAGCATCATTCATCAGAGACAAAGCAATATAAATCCATGCAAGCTTGGTCCAAAGGATTAGGTACTTTGAGGTGAAATTGTTAAGTGTCCAGATAAAGCAAATTCCCCCTTTGACCTTACTACGTCCTGTATCAGGTGATAAGCTCATGAAAGACCAGTGAGGAAGCTGTACCCTTGCTCTGAATTTGACCTTTCTCAAAGTAGAATGTGGTTTTGCTAAAAATAAGAATAGAATCTACCAAGGTCATGGCGTACTCGATTATTATCTTATAAAATTTGGCAGAAGTTTTCCCCTAAACCTATGAGCCATGTTGACAATGCCATAGAATTTAATCTGGTGCCACTGCTACCAATGTGTAAGATCATTCTAGAAGATTTCATTGTTTTGGGAAAACACAGTTTAGAAATTTCTATGTTGACTTTTTTATAGAATTATTTAACTAAAGAATTTTTGAAAGGAAAAATTCTGATATAGTGGCTCACTGGAGGAAAATTTTACTGAAAATTTCCTTTAGGGGAAATTTCCTATGGAGTATAAATGACTTTTTCCCCTTTTAATTAATTTTTATAACAATTCTTTTTTTTTGAGACAGAGGAGTCTCACTATGTTGCCCTCGGTAGAGTACTGTGGCATCACAGCTCACAGCAACCTCAGACTTGTAGGCAAGATTCTCTTGCCTCAGCCTCCCAGTACCTGGGACTACAGGCGCCAGCCACAATGCCTGGCTGTCTTTTTGTTGCAGTTGTCATTATTGTTTAGGAGGCCCAGGCTGGGCTCAAACCTGCCAGCTTTGGTGTATGTGGCCGGCGCCGTGACCACTGAGCTATGGGCACCACCATAACAATTCTTTTTAATAGACCAAAACCTTTTGAATTTTATATTTTGGGGAGAAGAGAAGAAAAAAAAGGGAAGGAAAAGCTGATGGTACAATTACAGGGAAGTTTCCTTCTCTTGTGCCATCATGCTCCCCAACATCCTTTCTAACTTGTCTCCTGTTTCTTCAAACTCTTATTCCCAGGCAGATGTCAAACATGGACAGCTATCTAATAAGTGAAGCCTTATTAAGATGGTTTACCTTTCCGAGGAATTCATATTTCTAAACAAACAAACTGAACTCCGATTCTGATATGTTAGAATATAAGAGATTGGTGGGGAAACACGGAAGGCCCTTGTTAGTATCCCTGCCTCACCACACACGGGTTGGTCACAAACGCCATCTGCTTCACACTAGTCCCAGATCCCCAAAATGCTTTAGGGAAAGAATCTTGGTGATTCCTACCTTCAAATAAAGAAGGAAAAGTTTTAAAGTAACAACATATATTGGCTTGGCGCCTGTGGCTCAATTGGCTAAGGCGCCAGCCACGTACACCTAAGGTGGCGGGTTCGAATCCCCAGCCCGGCCCGCCAAACAACAATGATGGCTGCAACCAAAAAATGGCCGGGCGTTGTGGCAGGCATCTGCGGTCCCAGCTACTTGGGAGGCTGAGGCAGGAGACTTGCTTGAGCCTAGGAGTTGGAGGTTGCTATGAGCTGTGATGCCATGGCACTCTACCCAGGGGGATAGCTTGAGGCTCCGTCTCAAAAAAAAAAAAAAAGTAACAACATATAGGTTTTATTTTGGTTTTTTTAAGACAGAGTCTCACTTTGTCGGCCTTCGTAGAGTGTCGTGGCATCATAACTCACAACAACCTCAGACTCTTGGGCTCAAGTGTCCCAAGCCTACTTGGGAGGCTGAGGTAAGAAAACAGTGAGACTCTGTTTGGCCTAGGACTATAGGCGCCCGCCACTATGCCTGGCTATTTTTAGAGATAGTGTCTCTCTGGCTCAGGCTAGTTTGGAACCAATCCACCCACCTCTGCCTGCTGGAGTGCTATACAGTACAGGTGTGAGCCACTGCACCTGGCCTTTTTATTTTGTTTTTTGAAGCAAAAGATTCCCTTGAGCTGTGGTTCCAAATCATATTTCATTAGTTTCACTTAATAGATTCAAAACATGTTTAACTGTTAGACAAAGGAGATTCATACATATTCATAGAAAAATACTAAATGACATTACGAGGGCTGTTGGGAAAGTATTCAGCCATGTAATATGAAAAATAGAGACATGGCTGTATACTTTCTAGACAGCCCTCGTATACCACATCGAATGTGTAGCTCAGAAGCAGAAGTAATTAATCGTTATACATTTTCTTTTTCTGTTACTTGACAACCCACTAAGTTTTCCTGGGTCAGGAACAATGAAAACGCCCACCCACCATTTTTACTCTTCTGACTTAAAAAATGTGGAGTAGCCTAGAGAGATTCACAAACCATATAGGACAAAAATGTAAAATTGAAGAGCAGGAAGACAAATGGCAATTTCTGGTTATACAATAAAGCCATGATGTAGTTTATACATAGACGTCCTGCTGTGCGGATCTTTCCTGTTACTATAGGTGAACTGTCTATTTGGCTTTGAGCTTCCTAACAACCAAACAAGAGGGAAACTGGATCAGTTAGAAAATCAAACAGTAAGGCCAGGTATGGGGTCTCACACCTATAATCCTAGCACTCTGGGAGGCAGAGGAGTTCGAGACCAGCCTGAGCAACAGCGAGACCCTATCTCCACTAAAAATGAAAAACTGAGGTAAGAGGATAGCTCGAGTCCAAGAGTTTGAGGTTGCTGTGAGCTATGATATAGGTCACGGCACTCTACCAAGGGTGACAAAGTGAGACTCTGTCTCAAAAGAAAAAAATATATAGGAAAATTAGCCAAGTGTGGTAGTGCACAGCTGTAGCCCGAGCTACACAAGAGACTGAGGTAGGAAAAATGCTTGAGCCCAGGGGTTTGAGGTTGCTATGAACTATAATGACACCACTGCATTCAAGCCAGAACAAGACTCAGCCTCCAAAAAGGATGAAAAATCAAATATCAAGTTGGAATTCTATTTTCTATTCACAGACAACCAGGCCTAGATCTTTTTTTTTGAGGCAGTCTCACTATGTCACCCTGGGTAGAGTGCTGGAGCATCACAGCTCACAGCAACCTCAAACTCTTGGGCTTAAGTGATTCTTTTGCCTCAGACTCCCAAGTAGCTAGAACTACAGGCACCCACCACAACACCCAGCTATTTTGTTGTTGTTGTTGTTGTTGTTGTTGTTGTTGTTGCAGTTGTCATTGTTGTTTAGCAGGCCTAGGCCAGGTTTGAACCCATCTGCCTCAGTATATGTGGCTGGTGCCCTAACTACTGAGCTATGGACTTCAGGCCGAGGCTCAGCTCTTGTAAGGAGCAGTGTCATGCATTTAGTTGACCTCTTCTATGGATATGTCACTACGGCCCGCGGGCCACATGCAGCCCACTTAGGACATTTATTCAGCCCACCGGGTATTTTTGCCACCGCTGCCTGTCCTGCTCAGCAGCCAACTCGTCCTAGGGCCCGCAGTCTGACCCTCCAACGGTCTGAGGGACAGTGAACTGGCCCCCTGTTTAAAAAGTTTGAGGACCCCTGATTAAGATGCTGAACTGTGGTAGGGAAAAGGATATACTTAGGAAGAGAGCGCCTTACTGAATCTGATGCTGGTGGGGATTCACAGACCAACTTCAGCAAGGCCTGATCCATCTTAATCTAGCAGGAAAACTGAATGCCTTAAGGCTAAGAACAACCACCAGGAACTCTATCCAAAATAATATGTGGAAGGAGGGATAGAGGGAGGAAGGACGGAGGGAAGGAAGGAAGAAAGAGAGAAAAAAGCAAGGATGGAAGGGAGAGGAAAGAAGCCACTCATGTTACGGAATAAATATAAAGAAACTATGAAAAATGAACTCAAAGGATTGACAGCAAATCATGGTTGATAATTGCAGAGCATTAGGAGACAGAGGTGAGAATGTGATGAGGGTGAAGACTAAAGGTACTTGAAATTCACAGGCAAATATTTTATTACATACTTTAAAATACACAGAAAGCATAAAAGCAAATATGCCAAAATGCCAAGAACTCTCAGTTCCAGGAGGTGAGAAAACTTTATACTTACCTGTATTTTTAACTTAATTAAAAATTTAAGGCTCAGCGCCTGTGGCTCAAGTGGCTAAGGTGCCAGCCACATACACCTAAGGTGGCGGGTTCGAATCCAGCCCGGGCCCGACAAAAAAACAATGACAGCTACAACCAAAAAATAGCCAGGCGGTGCATTGGGCGCCTGTGGTCCCAGCTACTTGGGAGGCAGAGGCAGAAGACTCACTTGAGCCCAGGAGTTGGAGGTTGCTATGAGCCGTGATGCCATAGCACTCTACCCGGGGAGAGCTTGAGGCTCAGTCTCAAAAAAAAAAAAAAAAAAAAATTAAAAAAGGAGGTGGCTCCTGTGGCTCAGTGAGTAGGGTGCAGGCCCCATAAACTGAGGGTGGCAGGTTCGAGCCTGGCCCCAGCCATACTGCAACAAAAAAATAGCCAGGCGTTGTGGTGGGTGCCTGTAGTCCCAGCTACTCAGGAGGCTGAGGCAAGAGAATCACCTAAGCCCAGGAGTTGGAGGTTGCTGTGAGCTGTGACGCTACAGCACTCTACTGAGAGGGATAAAGTGAGACTCTGTCTCTTTAAAAAAAAAAAAAAGCCTCACAATTCCAGAGGTGGCGTGTTCAAACCCAGCCCTGGCCAAAAACTCCAAAAAAAAATTTTTTTTTAAATAAAAGCAGTTGAAGTAGAAGGTCCCTGGAGAAGGTGAGTTTTATTTATTTATTTTGAGACAGAGTCTCACTTTGCCACCCTGGGTAGAATGCTGTGGTGTTATAGTTCACAGCAACCTCAAACTCCTGGGCTCAAGCAATCCTCTTGCCTCAGTCTCCCAAGTAGCTTGAACTACAGGTGTGCACCACCATGCCCAGATAGTTTTTCTATGTTTAGGAGAGAGAGAGGGTCTCGCTCTCTGCTCAGACTGGTCTTGAACTCCTGAGCTCAAGCAATCCTCCCACCTCAGCCTCCCAGAGTGCTGGGATTACAGGCATGAACCACCGCACCAGCCTCATGACTCCATTTCAAATCTTTCTTCGTTCCTTCCGTCTTCCCCACTCACCATCATCTATTACATATCTGTACTGTCACCACCACATCAATGATTGCTTTGAAATGGTCTTGAACTATGTAAGAAGGAAGAAAGGAAAGGGAGAAAAGGAGACAGAGAGGAAGGGAAGAGGGAGAGAGGGTGAAAGAACAAAAGGAGGGAGGCATGGAGAGACAGGAGAAGAGAGGAAAAAGGAGAGCTCAACGTATGTGCATTGTACTCCCTGAGGGGCAAGATTATTATTCATCCTGGACAAATAAGGCAAAACCAAGTAAAGCCACAGTATCACTTTAGAGAAGAAATTTTTGTTTTTGAAGAACAAAAACAAAGATTGCCCTAGAAGGATAAAAAAAAAAAAATCTCTTACTCTATAATTAAAATATGCCCGGACACTTTCAGCTGTCTTAGGTAGGCTATTTTTATGAATATATGATTTCAACAAAATTCCTCTCCCCTCATATTTCTGAATCCTGTTTGTATCCACTTAACGTTCTTTTTTTTTTTTGAGACAGAGTCTCACTATGTTGCCCTCAGTAGAGTGCTGTGGCATCACAGCTCACAGCAACCTCAAACTCTTGGGCTTAAGCAATTCTCTTGCCTGGGACAACAGGCACCCACCACAATGTCCGGCTATTTTTTGTTGCAGTTGTCATTGTTGTTTAGCTGGATCAGGCCAGGTTTGGACCCGCCAGCTTCTGTGTATACGGCTGGTACCATAACCACTGTGCTATGGGCGCCAAGCCTACTTAGTTCTTGATGTCACTTTTGCATTAGAGACCTTTTCTTTTTTTTTTTTTCCGGATACTTCATGATCTTGGTATCTTTGAGTACCACGCATCAATTAGCAGCATAAGCCATAGGACATCTGGCAATACATGTTGTTACCACAGCTACTCAACTCACCTGTGCTATAAAACTGCATTTAAATTTTATCTTTAGAGTTTGAATGAAACATGATTTCATTATGATGCCATTGAGCAGGTTTATACTGTGAGCATTCACAAACACCCCTGTCTATGATAAGATGACTCAAGTGTCCTTTTTCCCAAGAAGTGTTAAAGGCTGAAATCATGCTGGCAGGTTAAAAACCTAAAATGGGAGGTCAAGTCATATGTTGTAGGTTTCGCAAACCAAAAAGCATAATCCACAGGACCATTTTGTTTGGGAAGGGGGAAAATGCCTATATTTCTCTTATTATTACTGTGTCTTTGTTCCTAGTGAGAAAACATGCATATTTTCCAGAGAAAATAAAAAAAGAAATTCTGATGCAAATCAAATGTTTAAATGAAGGGGGAAAGTTAAAACATTCAAATCACTCCGAAACTAAATGGTGGTAAATTATAACAGCTTCCAACAATTACTTAGTTCTTATGAAAAGTATTTACCATGGCAACCACTGCATCAAATTGCTCTTAAACAAGAAATAAATTCAAAAGATCTATTGTACAGCACAGTGACAATAGTTAAGATGATAATACTGTATTCTTGAAAAATGCGAAGAAAGTAGATGTTAAGTGGTCTCCCCACAAAAATGATATGGTAGTGTATTTGTTAACTAGCTAGGTTTAACCATTTGATGATGTATGTTAATGTGTATATGCTTCGAAACACTGTATTGTGCATGATAAATTCATACAATTTTATATGTCAATTTAAAAAATAATTTTTTTTTTTTTTTTGAGACGGAGCCTCAAGCTATCCCCCTGGGCAGAGTGCCATGGCATCACAGCTCACAGCAACCTCCAACTCCTGGGCTCAAGCGAGTCTCCTGCCTCCGCCTCCCAAGTAGCTGGGACCACAGGCG